>JASTWQ010000303.1:0-210000 GCA_035220615.1 Leptothorax acervorum
TTAATACTCATGAATACTGCAGAATGGTCAGTACTGTGTCTATCAGTGCTTACAGTACTGGCAGTACTACGAGCAGTAATACTCATTAGTACTTCAAAGTATTGAAGTGGTCAGTACTTTATCAGATTAATATTCGGAGTACTATCATGATAGTACTGCCAGTACTGTAAGAACTAATAGGCACAGTACTGACCATTCTGCAATATTCATGAGTATTAATATACTAATACTCTCAATAGTACGAGTACTGATCACTCAGTACTGAGTACTGATTGCTAGTACTACTTTTTCGTAAACGTATCTTGGAAATACTAAATTAATAAAATACTAAATTAACATAATAAACTATCAATACTGCAGCGCGAGAAAACGATAACACTCGTCAGTACTCTAAAATTCTTAAATATATATTTTGTAAACTTAAGGCACATCATCTACATTCATATGAGATTACTTAATTATGTCATATGATTCCTTTCAAATATTTGTTGTTATATACATATAAGTTACTCTATACAATTAAAAAGTAATACCAAAATGTTAATAAACTAATAACTTTTTAAGATCTAGTTGTATATATAATATAACAAATTTAAACATTTGTGAAGTCTAAATATAAAAAAATTGAACACGTTGTTTTATATTGTATAAAAATTTATAAGTACAATTATGATGCAAATATAAAATTATAGTACAAGTTCGGATTTAACACTGCACATATAGTAATGTTGAAGAGAAAAAAATAGGTTTTTTTTTAGTATTGTAGTAGATATAGTATGTAATTTTTATTTACTTTATTAATTTTTCAATCAGTTTCGACAAGATTTACAATAGGAATAATAACAAATTTCTTGTCATCAATATAGGGTATAAGAATACATTTCTGTAATAAATTCTCTGGTAAACAGCACATTTTGTTCTCAGTTAACATGGCTACTGTAGAAAATGAATTAGAAGAAATTGCTCCATGTGTACAAAGTACTTCGTTCGATACTTCAAACACTTTTCCTATAATAACACATTGTTTAATTTGACTGTTTGCGGTTGTAACAGTTAGAATGTTGCATATGTCAATTATCTTATCACTAATTTGGACAGTACTGTTATGTCTTCTTTTCAGTTGTCTATCACTGCAATGATACAATATGTTTTTATAAATGAAACGGTCGTAGCTGCACGCATTAGTCATAATTTCTTCTCCTAAAACTTTTGTTATTAAATGTTGCTCTATAACAGATAATTCCACTTGTTGAGCACATCCACAAATTTTTAAAAGTCCAAAATTAAGATACTTATCAATGTTAGAGTCCCCAAACATTTTATTAAACAGTAATTTTCCTGATACACTGCAATTTTGTTGAAGAAAAATAGTACTGTTCTTAATGTTTTGCAATCTTAAATAAGATTTACAAATTTGTTGAGGAACGCTCTGAGAATTGTGAAACATTTTAGTTAAAATACCATTGTAATGCTCAAACGGAAACGCCGACCAAGCCCATAAAGCACCAAACTGTTTTACACTATCTGGGATATGAAGGAGAAGATGAATGTTGTATTTCATATACTCCTGTCCGTACAGAGTTTCAGTATCTTCAACAAATTGTTGCAAAGCTCGTTTAGCAGACCTGAATTCCTGAATACTAAATCTATCTTTTAGGATAGTATAAATACTAAAAACTAAAAGCAGCCAGTGTTTGTAATAACGTAAAGGTAATATATCTTTCAAACATACAAGCGAGTAATAAAGTAAGTGGTGTTTCCACTGAGATGCTTTCCACAATCCGAAGTTTTCAATAGAGTCAGTAGTTCTAGAAATTTCGTGACAAGGCATAATTTTCGTCAATTTTTGATCATACAAATTAACTTTTGTTCCTATGTACCACGGTTTCTGAAAATTCTTTGAATCAAACCACATAGTTGCAAACGTTTTACAAACACCTAGCAGTACACAGTGCATATATTCGGACGGAAAGGAATATATAATATTGAACAAAAGTATTAACATCGTTGGTGAAAGACCTTTAACTCCAAACACTCGCCGTTTTTCAGTAATTGCTTTTTCTACATGTTTTTCATGTTTTTTTTTCGATCTCTTAATTCCTATTCCACCGCAAAAAACACGCGCATGGCCTTTCCCAACTCGCATTCTCTCTCCTTTATTTAAACATAAGCTACATCCAAATTTCCCATTATATTGAGAAATATACTGAACGACTGGTCTAGCAACAGAATCGATTGGGGAAAGAAGAGTGTGCACTTTTATTGTGATAGGATCTACTTGTCCAGATGGAGTAAAAGTAATACGATTTAAAATAATATAGTTTAAATATTCTCAGACAAAAATCAACCCTCTCAAACAAGTTAAATATCTTGTCTCGACGTTGAGGAAAGCTCATGGTTGTAGTACGTATTTCACAGGAAGAAGGAAGCTGCATTCGCGATGCCAGCTGAGAGGAAGGAAGCAATTTAATGCGATCTCCTGGATCATTTTTCAATGCATGCTACGTGAAAATGCGCTGTCTATTAATACGTACTCGTAATCGGTTTTATGACATCGCGAGTCATCGTGAAACGCCATTTGGAACTCGCGCCGACTCTTGCGAAGTGGAATGCATGCGTAGAACTATCAGTATAATTTTACATACTACAAACAACACACACAAAATACGTAAAGAACTAAAATAAATTCTTAAAAAGAGATTTTAAAAATTTTAATCAAATAATTTCGTTTTACTATTTTACATTTTTTAAAATTTATTGATTATAATATTAATACATAATATTTTATTTTTGTTCTGTACCATTTTATTATAACATTTTTACACTATAATGTTAATTTTTAAGGATTCTGAGGTGACTTGTAAGAACCTAATCCTATATAAGCGTGTGAGCTATTTATAATTATTTAAAGTTTGCATTTTATATACGCATTAAAGATAGATATTTATTTTAAGTCGGATTTTGTGTATACATAATTCTAAGTTTCTATATTTGTCTTTTATATAAATATCTGTTTTTATTTCATTTCTATACATTAATTTGTGAACCGCTATGTTCGAATTAGCAAGAGACTTATTTTCTTTCCTTTTGAGTACAATATTTCACATATATATTTGATACAATATATCTTATACTTCAAAGTCTTAAATGGAGCAAGTGAAATTCTAGTGTGTTTACTTTTATTAACAGTTTCTCTAGTTCATTGTTAGTTACTTCCTCGTTTATTAATAATTGCATGTTTTGATGTCTCCATGCGACGTTTATCTAAATGTCTCGGAAGTGCATCTTCACATGGACATCTGCATAAGCAATCGGAACCGGAACCGGGCGCGGATGTACGTGCGTGTATGCACAGCGGCGTGTATGCCGAGTGTGCCGGTATAAAAGCCTAGAAAATACGTTGGTAGGTTGCAGTTCTCACCTGGCCGCCTGAAGTATCGTAATGGTGAAGATGACTTTCAAGGTAGAGTGTCGAAACTCGTCGCAAAGAAAGGAAAAGTTACACGGATCGGAGAAAGTGTTTATTAAATAATAGCTCCGCGACATATAGAAAGATGGAGAAAGAAATATGTATAGAGAGAAAGAGAGAAAAAAAGCGAAAGGAGAGTGAAATATGAAGGGCTAAGAATGGAGAATAAGGGTGAAGGGCGACGGATTCTAAATTGCCAGTAATTACGCACGTATAAATGGTCCGGTGATATGCGTGCGGGAGGGTCGGCGAAATAAATAATTCGGGATAGGGCGAGAAGGTAATTCGTTATTGTGTAAATCTCTTAAATCGTCTACAAATGGCTTTAGGAACAACTGCATGTTTGGTTTCACCGTTCCGTACCATAATCCACATAAAATAATAGAGTTTCGTCTGTCACGGTACGGTAACTCATTAATTGCAACTTAAATAAGCCACATAGATACTTTAGAAGATTTAAACACTTGTACCCCATCCGTATTCCATTGAAGTGTAATATCCAGATCGGAAATTTTGTTTTTACGCTTTAATGAGTTGTACACACTTCCACTACAAATATCTGATATGTAATTAGTTTTATTCGTTCTTTGTAACTTATTATAAAAACTACTAACAACATTACTTAATTGTTCTTTAAGTGGAAGCTGTATAAAAAATTTTCCGTCGTGTTACAATACCTTCTGGTTGTACTTTTTACGGCAATCGGGACATTTTGTATTTATGTTTTTCCCAACAAAATGGAGTAAAGTAAAACAATTAATGCAGCAGAAATGTGTTAGAATGTTAGCAGCTTTTGGAAATTTGTTTAAAAAGAGATATTTCGATTTGTGCACTATCGTAGGAAGATGACAGTTAATAAAAGATAAAAGATCTTCTAATTCGACATCAGTGATGTTGTGACGAATTATAAAACTCATAATGAGCAATTCACTTTCTTCTAATGTTAAGCTGCAAGATTCGTATAGTGGAGCACCTCGTTCCTGAGAATAATGATTGTTTCAAAATTACACAATGTTTTAACGAAATAATTAAAGTTAATATTTTACTTGCATATTACTTTTTGTTAAACATTTATAAAAGCAATGTATATTTAAAAATCAAATACTTAATACATAAAATTAACTACATGATGATATATGTTATCAATTTGGAATGTTATAAACTGTCACAGTTTTAAAATCATTACTTACTTGATGGTTATCATATGTTATTTTATCATCAAAACCATATTCGTTGTTGTCATGTTCTGGAAGATTTTCATTTTCTTTATTGCTTTCTGACTGATTATTTTCCTGTGACAGATTTTCATTATTTTCCCCTGTGTTTGAACCAGTATTATCCTGTGAATAATTTTTTTTACAATTTTGAATAAATAATTCATGAAGTAAGCATTTCTAAATTTAATCCCAAAAAGAACAAAACATTTTTTAATTTAAGTTTAAGTCTTATTTGAAATCGCTTAAGCATTTAATTATAGCATGTTTTCCTAAATACTAATAAATGTAAACATATATTAAAAATAAGAATATACTTCTTACATTATCTTCAGCATCACATTCGCTCATTGCACTCTGACCTGCTTCATAAACATTATGTTGTTCACCAATAATTTCATCACCGATAACATCCATATTACTAGAACCTTGATAACTACTTCCAGATTGTATTTCCTGTATAAAAATAGTAACACATATAGAAACCAACAATTATTTTTACAGAATTTTTTTGTTTATAACCAACTATTTCAAAATTAATGATAATTTTGTTTTAAATTAATTTTTTAAAATAATGAATAAATGTTTATAAAAGAATATTCTTAATTTTTTGATAATAAATAAATATTTATGACAGAAGAAACATGATAGAAGTAATGAAAATGTGATAAATACTTACATCTGCGTTTTGAACTTCATCAACAAGTAATTGTCTACCTTTTTTAAGACGTGAGAAATAAGTTGATTTAGGAATTCCATCCTCCATATACTTTTTATAAGGACCCCTTATTTTCATATTTCACATGTAAGGCAAGATCATACGATCTTATTTTTACAATTACATAAAATAATTATTAAATTTTACTTAATGACTGTAAACACAAGGTGATGTCAAACCCGGAAATTCTCTCTCTCAAACACAAACATTAGATTATATTCACAATAACAAACCGAAGTAACCGAACACGCGCGTTCCACACAAGCTATTGCGTGCACTCAGTACGCAACGCAATTACAATCGCTCAGGCTGCTTTTGGAAACATCATCCGAGTGCCCTCGTGTATCATCTTATCCTTGTTTAACATTCGGTGAGCAACAATCGGGTGATGTTTCCGAACGCAGCCTCACGACGTGCTCAGCGAGCCCTTGCATCTGATTGGTGTATATCTACCAGTCAGATACAAGGAAACGAGTCACATGACGTAGGCTGATGGCAGAGAACGAGACGTAAGCGCGCATATATATATCTCGAGTTGTCTGCCATATGCCTTGTTTACGCGAGCGAGGTAATTTTCGCGTATCGGAGTATCGGGCCGGTATTCATAGTCCAATCTCAAGTCAACGCTTAAGACGATCTTGATCAAGTCTGCTTATGCAATACCAGACCGTCTCAAGATTGATAGATTTCATATATTACCTTGTTTACGCCGCCGCGTAAACAAGGTAATATTAGCCGTACTTAATAACCTCCTTCGGTCGAAAACAAAAGACTTCGCAATATTACGTGAGTAATAGAATAAAGTGAACGTGTTGACTTTTCCTGCTGTGATTTTTATGTTCTCCAAAGTAATTTATATTTTGTAATTAAATCAAAATGAGTTATAAGTGGAATATAAGTGACGAGAAGTGCTCTGGGAAAAATAAATACGGTTAAGCAACCCATTTTGGGATTTAGGATTAGTAATCAAATTATTTGGATTGCTCGTAACTTTATTTTTACGTAACCTTGTATTTAGACTAGAAATACGTCATCAAAATGATGACGTCAGAGGAATAGTATCAGTTATAAAACCTAAAAATTGACTTAAGCAAGTGTGATTGTTGGTTATGAGAAGACATCTCGAGTCCTCCAAACAGTTATATCATCGAATTGCTGTTGCAGTAATTGCACATCTCAGTTAGACAACGACGATGAGAGCATCGAGTAACCTTATTTGAGGAATACGTAAATGAAGACACCGACTAGTCTTATAAGAAATTTGAGTTGTAACTTACCTACTATCTGAAATACCTAACTAAAGAATCAGGTAATGTAAGCAAAAATTTGAGTTACGGCTGAACTAAAAAAAAAAAGAATTTTTATTTGTAAATTGTTCTTACTTTTTCTATTTTTAAGTTAATCTGTATTCATGGTTTCGCATATATTCTATTTTATTATTTACAATTACGCATTGTTTTACAATTTTTGTATACGCACGCATTGACGGGATTCGAACCTAAGAACCTATAAGATTCCGGAATGGTAGCCTAGTACGCTAACGCTGAGCTAACGATCTATTTTACTGTAACTCTTCTAAAACTTATATTTCTGCTCTCGAACAACCACAATTCAGAGTTATATAGATTATGAATATGAGTTAAGGTAAGGCTCCATAAAAGTGAGTATTCTCGTCCGCCATTTTGGATTCAATCATCTGTGAAAACATAACTTTTTCGTAAGCGTCAATACGCTTTTCGGTCTCGCGATTAATGTAAAAATGACAGAATCGATATTTCAGCTTCATTTTTACATTAATCGCGAGACCGAAAAGCGTATTGACGCTTACGAAAAGGTTATGTTTTCACATATGATTGGATCCAAAAGGATCCAAAATGGCGGACGAGAATACCTACTTTTTTAGAGCTCTAGTTAAGGTAATACAAGATGAAAACAAGAACTAACAGGCACAGCGAGACATTGACTGCGTAAAGGCAGAGTAAGGAACTTATAATTTTAAAATAGATATGTCGGTAATCTGAAATCAGGAATTGATAATTCCGAAATAGGTATGTTTAATCTGTAATCACGATTACGGATTTCGTAACCGTGATTTCAGATTAAGGGGAGGTTACCGTTCAGAGGCCCAAAAAATGCATAAATTTTAGGAATTTTTTTTTTAATATAAAGTAAACACATTTGAAAAAAACTTTTTGCGGCTTTTATTTGAATACAAATGAAGAGTAGTTCAAATTTTTTTCTTACAAAAATAATTTAAAATGGCGGCTCCAGCTCCCATGACACGAAGCCGCGAGTTTATGCGCGCGGAGCGCTCTACAGCTTCAACGGATGAACCGATTTTAATAAATGACGGTGCAAAAGAAAGGAAATTTAATTTAGGGGGCCTTCACGAAGCGTTTTTTTCAAAAAATTGATTGCAAATAATTCTTTTCGAACGTTGAAGCAAAAAGAAAACAGGGAAAAAAGAGGTATTTTTTTCAAACGGCCACCATTTTGTTATACGGGGGTTTTTTAAAAATCGGAAAACAATAAGGCCCTCCAAATTTAATTTATTTTAATAATTCTTATGTTTTTCTTGTTTCACATCAACTGGAAAGGCTGTGGAATGCTCCGCGCACATAGAACCACGCCGTGTGCGGCTTCGTGGACTGAGAGCTGGAGCCGCTATTTTTAATTATTTTCTTCCAAAAAAATTCTAAATTAGTCTTCATTTGTGTACAAACAAAAGCCGCGAAAAGTTTTTTCCAAATGTATTTATTTTATATCAAAAAAAAATTCCTGAAATTGAGGCATTTTTTGGGCCTCTGAACGGTAACCTCCCCTTAAGCATAATTCAGAAATAGGTATGTTTAATCTGAAATCACGGTTACGGAATCCGTAAGGAGTTTTTAGATTAAACATACCTTTTTCTGAATTATCAATTCCTGATTTCAGATTACCGATATATCTATTTTAGATAACGGATTACTGATTTTTGAATAGTCAAGTTGAAAACAGAGTTGTAACTTAAACTTTTCCATAAAACACATTTCGAATTAACAACCACAATTCAATTTCACTCACCTAATTTTTAAATTTTACATCCACAAATTTGGGTTATACAAATAATGTTAATTTTAATTTGGTTAACCAAGTTATGTAGGTTATGAACATGAGTTAAGGTAATCGCATTTGTAAGATGATTAACTCAACTTTCCACCGACAACTGACATTTGCAAAAACGTAATTCAGATTTAGAGATACGTTCCGTCCTCATCTGTGACGTCACAGTTCTCTCTTAAGCGAGATTTATGGTTAACCCCGCGTAACTCAAAATCGCAATTAGCTATTCTATCTATGTCAAAGATGTTTAAGTTATACTAGTCAATTTTTTCAATTAGTTCTGTCGATATTCAGTTACGCAAAAATAAATTGAACTTATTGGGCACTAACCAAAATGCTAAGTTGCTTAACTACAAAAATAACGGTCAAAATTTCTCCCAGAGTGCATATTAGTGCAATTCCCAAATGAAAACAATGAACTCGGGATTGGCTTCCAAGATTGGTTGCAATGTAAAAATGATGAAATTAATGCAAATACCATACAAAGTTTAATTGATAATGAATCCGAAACTACAATGCTTTGGCCAAAGTGCGACGTAGGGCCTGCGAATATTACGAAAAAAAGAACCAAAGACTGCGAGTGGAATACAGTTGTCGTTAAGATACTTGCATCTGGTCGTAAGTAATTTAAAAATTACATTAAAACTGTTTTGTAACATACGATGATATATTACGTCATTAATAATATTCAGATAAATACAAACATTTAAATTAATTTTAGCATGGACTGTCATGTGTTAGAATCAAAACTCACTGATAAAGTATGGTGTTATCAATCCTACCAGACAGGATCGACGAAATTTTGCAAAAAAACAGCATAACGAGGATAGTGATAACATAAAACAAGCAGCGACAAAAAAGGTGGTTTAGTAAGAAATAAAACGATACAATATATTTTATCTATTTATTTTTTTATATTGTAGGAAAAAACATAACATTTTACCAAAATTTTTTTGTATAAATTTATTTTGGGATTGTTAAATTTTAGTTCTAAGTAACTTTTTGCACTAATTTTTAAATAATTTATATGCTGATTGTTTTTTTAGACGTTAACATCTGCTCCAAAAAATAAAAAGAAGTCTCGTAATGTTGATAAGTCTGCTACATTGTTCGCTGAATATAAATCACAGCACCCGAAGGTAAGTTTTATTACCTATTAGGTTCAGTCTTTTTACGAATAATGTTTTAGATTTATGTTTTAATTATTTCTGTATTTAAAAAAAGTTAGAAATTTTGTACAATAAAAAAAAATATTTTATTAACGTTAAATGTAATATTGTATTATAATTGGGCTAACATTATACTTTTAAGTTCTACAATTATTTTGTATTTATCTGTAGTTTATTTTTAAAATCGTATTCACTGGTTAACATTTATTTTATTCATAGTATGACACTATAGAAGAATCAGAAGAAGAATCAGTCGATGACAGTTCAGATGATAATTTCAACATGTCAAAGAAATCGAAAAATGCACTGTTAGAGGAAATCAGCATTTTAACTTATCAAAATAAGAAGTTAAAACAAGAAAATGCTAATTTACTCGCTCTGCAAAGTATGTTATTCTTACTTAGAAATAATGAAAATTACATTCCTCATTAACAGTTATTCTTCAAATTATAAAGTAGTAATTATTGAAATTCTTAAAATATGAAGTAATTTGTCTAAAAAATAATGAGAGCATACATTTTACTTTTATTTTGGGCTAAAATAGAATTTATATACATGTTTCAGACGTATCAGAAATTGACTCAAAAATTACAAGTTTTGAAAAATGTAAAAACAGTGGATGATATTACTTCGAAACTTGTAGATAATACATTGCCTCAAGTATGTCAATAAATTTTAAGAATTTATTATGTTTTACAATAAAAGAATTGTTTTAATAATTTATTAATAATATTAAAAATTGTAGATGAGGGCAAACATTGATGAAAAGTCAAACGTGCGACACAAACAAAGCTCCAGTACCTTTTCATTTGGAATAAAGGAAACTAAGACTGAATTACTAGATACTGCACAGGACGAAACAGAAACTAACTATCATACGGTAATATATAATGTACTTAAATTTTTTAAGATGGTTATTTGTTTCTGTATTATTAATAATAATTATTATTAATAAAGGCTGTTGAATGTAACAAAGAAAACATTCTTTCTGCTAGAGGATCTATAGAATATAAAAGCGAAACAAAATCCGTACTACAGGTACTGTATAATTTTACTGAATCGCATACATACACAAATTTTCATGGAAATTTTAATATGTATAACATGAATAATATTATTTTTATGCACAGAGTGACAAAGTTCAATTGGTTGAAGGTGTTTTCATCGATAAGTATGCGTTGAAAAATAGTGATCACAGCAGCGTAAAAAAATTAGGTAATTATTTAGTAATACGGACCACCCTCCAATGACCTTGACCTTGACATATGTTGTCAAGGTCACTCTCCTGAGTGACCTTCAGAAGTTTTTAGCCGGCGGTCATTGTTTATTAAAAAGTTATAAACAAAAAAAGTTTAGTGGGGAAAATTATTTAAAGCAGTGAATTGTTGGTATATTGAAAGAAAAGTTACCAACTATTTTCTGCTTTAAATAACTTTCCTTTCAATATACCAACAATTTACTGCTTTAAATAATTTTTCCCACCAAAGTTATAAACAAAAAAAATTTGGTGGAAAAAATTATTTAAAGCAGTGAATTGTTGATATATTAAATGGAAAGTTACCAACTATTCTCTGCTCTAAATAACTTTCCTTTCAATATGCCAACAATTCACTGCTTTAAATAATTCTCCCCACCAAAAAAAAATTTTTTTTTTGGTACATACTTGTAACGCGCGTCACTAACCTATAAGTTAGTGACGCGCTTTAAAAGTATGTGCTTTGTAAGTTGAAGCACATACTCTCTATTCTCTGCTTTAAATAACTTTCCTTTCAATATACCAACAATTCACTGCTTCAAATAATTTTCCTTCGTTCATACATGTACTATTTCCACATAAATATCAGTCAAAAGTATTTAACTGTTTAAAGCGCGTCACTAACCTATAATAAAGTATTCTCTGCTTTAACAAAAACTTCAATTTATCAACAATTTACTGCTTTAAATGTTGTGTTTTGGTAACCTTTTTTTGTTAATAACTTTTTAACGAATAACGACCGCCGGCTAAAAACTTCTGAAGGTCACTCAGGAGGGTGACCTTGACAACATATGTCAAGGTCAAGGTCATCGGAGGGTGGTCCGTATTACTAAATAATTACCCAAAATGGTAAACGTAACATACCATACGTGACATGCGTTACGTTTTTCTATGTGCGTTGTTGTACGTTTGGCTTACGTGTCGCGTAAGGCGATTCTCACGTAAGGTGGCGTAAGACGCTACGGCAATGTACGTGCGCTAGCCCTTAGTATCCCACGAGTATTCGATAAGTACTAAAAGAGTACTGGAGGGAGTACTGGAGGGAGTACTGGAGGGAGTACTGGAGGGAGTACTGGAGGGAGTACTGGAGGGAGTACTGGAGGGAGTACTGGAGGGAGTACTGGAGGGAGTACTGGAGGGAGTACTGGAGGGAGTATTGGAAAGAGTACCGGAGGGAGTACTGGAGGGAGTACTAAAGGGAGTACTGAATCAGTATTGGATGAGTACTGGGAAGGAGTACTGACGAAGTCAGTATGGTCGAATTTAGTAGTATTTTGAGTACTTATGTCTCCAGTACTCTTACCAATACTTTTTCCAGTACTAAAACCAGTACTACTTTTTCATAAGGACTTTCTTATATAAATTTGGTACCAGCTATTCATTAAGCCTAGTTAGAACACGATCCGTTCGCTGGTTATCGCGATCTCAAAATCTCAGGTACTCGCAACTCGTCGCGTCGCGTATATGTATAGAGCCACGGCTGTCTCGCTCCGCGCGTACTTCGCGCGAGACACTTCCGTGTCTCTTGATTACCTCAGTGCAGTACATCAAATTACATTGATTAATACTTGGTTGCTTTTATAATATGACTTATAAAACTATAATTACACTGTTAAAAAAAATATGAAGTTTACAACACATTTACGATACCACGGTAAATGAAATTTACAAACTGAGTATCTAAAATAAAAATTCTTGCACTTGTATAGCTAAATTCATACACGAACATGAATTTTTTAATCACTGATATAAAATTTAATACACACAACATTGAATATCAAAAACCTGTTTAAGATTTTTTGGAATATGCAAGGTAATAAATTACTAATAATACATATTTTGATTGAAAATAAGAACATTTGTATTATAAAAAAACAGATGAGCATAGTAATATTGCTGCTCGATACTTTTATTTTCGAAATACCACTCCTTTAATTTTTGCTTCCTCATAGAGAAAGCTTTGTTTTCGTGAAAAAATTTTTTTTTTAGTTGCCGCTGCCAATGTGTTCAGAATGTTCTAAAACGTCGAAAAATTGCATTAAAAAAAAATGTCCGTATGTGTGTGTGTGTGTGTGTGTGTGTGTGCAGATTTAATGTCTGTGGTTGCTCTAACTTCCGCACATATTGAGATATCGGGCTGTTTTTTTTTTTAATCGATAGAGCATCATTCAAGGAAGGTTGGTATTGAATTTGGCGATGATCGGTAAAGGGGTTCTTTTTAAAAGAATTTTTGAATTTTTTTAGAAATGTCCGTGGTTGCTTTAACTTCCGCAAATATTGAGATATCGGGTTGTTTTATTTTTTAATCGATAGAGTATCATTCAAGGAAGGTTGGTATTAAATTTGGCGATGATCGGTAAAGGGGTTCTTTTTAAAAAAATTTTTGAATTTTTTTAGAAATGTCCGTGGTTGCTTTAACTTCCGCAAATATTGAGATATTAGGTTGTTTTTTTTAATCGATAGAGTATCATTCAAGGAAGGTTGGTATTAAATTTGGCGATGATCGGTAAAGGGGTTTTTTTTAAAAAAAAATTTGAGTTTTTTTAGAAATGTTCGTGGTTGCATTAACTTCAGCAAATACTGAGATATCGGGCCGATTTTTCTTTTAATCAATAAAGTATCATTTAAGAAAGGTTGATATTGAATTTGGCGATAATCGGTAAAAGGGTT
The DNA here is from genome assembly GCA_035220615.1 of Leptothorax acervorum. Lineage (NCBI taxonomy): Eukaryota > Metazoa > Arthropoda > Insecta > Hymenoptera > Formicidae > Leptothorax > Leptothorax acervorum. The sequence goes on from JASTWQ010000303.1 coordinate 13,598, forward strand.
CTTTTTTTAAAAAATTTTTAATTTTTTGCTTCCTCATAAAGGAAGCTTTGTTTTCGTAAAAAAAGTTTTTTTTTAGTTGCCGCTGCCAATGTGTTCAGAATGTTCTAAAACGTCGAAAAATTGCATTTAAAAAAATGTCCGTATGTGTGTGTGTGTGTGTGTGTATATGCAGATTTGATGCCTGTGGTTGCTCTAACTTCCGCAAATATTGAGATATCGGGCTGTTTTTTTTTTAATCGATAGAGTATCATTTAAGGAAGGTTGGTATTGAATTTGGCGATGATCGGTAAAGGGGTTCTTTTTAAAAAAAATTTTGAATTTTTTTACAAATGTCTGTGGTTGCTCTAACTTCCGCAAATATTGAGATATCGGGCTGTTTTTTTTTTAATCGATAGAGCATCATTCAAGGAAGGTTGGTATTGAATTTGGCGATGATCGGTAAAGGGGTTCTTTTTAAAAGAATTTTTGAATTTTTTTAGAAATGTTGTGGTTGCTCTAACTTATGCAAATATTGAGATATAGGGCTAAATTTTTTTTTAATCGATAAAGTATTATTTACCCATCGGGTTGAGTGCCCACCGGGCGCGTCTCCAGGTGGCGGATAGGAGGACGTCCGGGAGGAATGCCCCTGGCCCGGGCCTAAACCCCCGCGTGCCTGTGGAGCGGACCACCCGGGTAGTGGCGGTTATAACCGATTTCCCAGGTGTAAAACCCTGCGTGGGGTGGGGAAGGCCGCCGCCGTGGACCAACTCCCCAAGCTAAGCTGGAAGCTATCGTGGCGAGGGCTGCGTGGCACTGGGGGAGCAGTGTCTTGAACGATGCCTCTGGGGAACCGGGCGAAACCCCAGAGTATCTAGCCTTACCCATGCATGCGGGGCTCTGCATGGGCGGACTATCTTTTCCCTAGCTACTCGTGGGAACAGAATGGAGATTGAACAAACAAACAAAAATTCTGAAACCATCCCGATGGAGGTCTCACTAGAGAACTCCGGAAGGAGAGCAGATGTGGGGGTGGCGGCGGAACGGGCTCTAACGGGCCCGGAAAGCACTAACCCCTCATCTGAGGAGACGGCGAACACTGCGGGTTCTCCCAAGAGGAACCGCAGTGGCGCGATGAAGAGAAAGGCCAAGAGGGGGAGGGAGAGAGCGCAAGCTGGTCTCCCTCCAACCTCTGAACCTCCCACAGCTTCCCCCAAGACGCCGAGTGGGGGGTCTCGGGAGCACTTCGGCAGCAAACGCCGGATGGGCTCCAACGAGACCCCTCCGTCGACGGAAAGGGCGAAGAAGAGGCAAAGGGCTCAGGGAACTGGGACCTATGCGGACGTCGCCGACCCCCTAACGAGGGTGATTGTGGCGGAGGGCTACCCTGAGGAGGCGTTGACGGCGGAGCGGTTGGCGCTGCTGAGGGGTGCGGTCTCCAAGGAGATCGACGGGATCCGAGAGGGTCCTGTGCCCAGATTCCGCAGCACCCATCTAAAGGCGGGCGCGGCGATTGTGAGATGCGCGGACGCGGTGGCGCGGAAATGGTTGGAAGACCGGATCGGCGTCATCGTGCCATGGGAAGGCGCCAGGCTCAAAGTGGTGGGCCCGGAGGTGCTGCAAAAGCAGTGCAGGGCCGTGGTTTGGGTCCCGGGACCTCCCGAGGACCCGGCCGCGACCCTCGTGCGGCTCGAGCGGCAAAACCCGGGGCTCTGCACGGCGGGCTGGCGGGTGTTTGCCGAGAACGTAGGGGCTACCGGTGACGGTAGGAACCTGGTTCTCGGCCTCCCGGAATCCAGTGTCCTTAAACTGAGGGCACTGGATTTTAAGCCCTACCTTGGGATGGACCAGGTCACCTTTAAGGTGGGAGGGACGTCCCAAGGCGGGGCGGTAACGGGTAAGGGGGAGCTCAGCCCAAAGGTCGGATCTTAAATGGGCCCGACTGGGGTGGTCTTCACCCAAATCAACTTGCATCACAGCAAAGGAGCCTCGGCTGTTCTTGCCAGGCGCCAAGCTGGAATGCACACAGCCATCTCACTGATACAAGAGCCTTGGCTGGTCCGGGGTTGTGTCAGAGGTTTGGCGGGATGCGGGAGGCTGTTTAAGCCCCCGCTAGAGCAACGACCCAGAGCGTGTGTAGCGCTCAAGGGCGTTGAGGCCCGACTAATACCTGATTTCTGTTCCAGAGATACAGTAGCGGTCGAGATAGAAGTCACCGAGGAGCCTGGTCTCAGGAAAAGGCTGGTGGTATGCTCGGCCTACTTCCCCCACGAGGAGGGAGGTTCACTGCCGCCCGAACCGGTGACTCGCCTGGTGGAGTACTGCCAGAGGAATCGGCTTCCCCTGATCTTAGGATGTGATGCGAATGCGCATCACACGATCTGGGGAAGCACTGACACCAACGAGAGAGGTAGGAGACTGTTAGAGTTTCTGGCGTCCACGGACCTAGAAATTCTTAACAAGGGAAACGAACCTACCTTCTGCACGACAGCGAGAAGGGAGGTGCTTGACCTCACCATTTGCTCCAGGCAAATGGTTCGGGAGGTGGCTGACTGGAGGGTCTCGAATGAGCCTTCTTTGTCAGATCACAGACAGATTACCTTCAGGCTGGCTAAAGCCAGGTCTGAAGAGAATAGAGTGAGGGACCCCAAGGGAACTGATTGGGCCTCTTACCGAGAGGACCTATCAGTCAGTCTCAGGGACTTTCCCAAAAGACATGGGACCGCACAAGAGATAGAGCTCTGCGTAGATCACCTGCAAAGAGCTCTGGTAGGCAGCTTTGAGAGGAACTGTCCGGAAAGGACAGTTAAAAACACCAGGAGTACCTCCTGGTGGAGTCCAAGGCTGCGCGACCTCAGGGACGCGGCCCGCCGTTCATGGAACAGGGCCAGGAACACGGGCCGCCGGTCTGACTGGGACCTTCATAGAAGGGCTCAGAAAGACTACGGAGACTCTGTAGTAAGAGCAAAAAGAAAGAGCTGGGAGAGATTCTGTGAGTCAGTGGAGGGCATGCCCGAGACCGCTAGACTGTGCAGAGTTTTGGCCAGGGACCCGGACGCAGCCCTGGAAACCATCTGTCTCGCTGACGGGACGATGGTGACTGGGGAACGGTGTCTGACACACCTATTGGAGACAAGCTTCCCGGGCTTCCGGAAGGAGTCGGAGGACTATGCATGGCAGGGGACTCCGGCTCTGCGGAGAGCGCGGGGAGATGATTGGGCGCTTGCAGCCGAAATCGTCAGACCCGATAGGGTCAGATGGGCTGTAATGGCCTTCAAGCCCTTCAAGTCGGCGGGACCAGATGGGATTTTTCCGGCTCTTCTACAGGAGGGGCTGGAGCAGATCATTGGGCCCCTCACACGGACTTTAAGGGCCTGTCTGGCGCTGAGATACACGCCCAGCGCTTGGAAACTGGCAAGGGTGGTGTTTATCCCGAAAGCGGGCAGGACAGGTTACACCTCTGCCAAGGATTTTAGACCAATCAGCCTGACGTCTTTTCTTCTTAAGACGTTAGAAAGGCTGGTTGATGTCTACGTGCGGGACGTTGTTCTTCTGCGGCATCCGTTGCACAGGAACCAGCATGCGTACCGCGCGGGCTACTCTACCGAGACCGCCCTCCACTCTGTCGTGTCGTTTATCGAGGGACAGTTGGAGGAGCGGGGCTTTGTGGTGAGCACCTTCTTGGATGTGGAGGGTGCGTTCAACAACACTCCTCACGAAGTAGTGTGTGAAGAGGCCGCTCGGAGGGGTGTCCCTGAGATGATCGTTGATTGGATCAGGGGCATGCTTGGACGGCGAGTAACGACCTCATCGGGTTCGGTGAGAGTCAGCGGATGGGTGAAGAGAGGCTGCCCACAGGGGGGGGTTCTTTCTCCGCTCTTGTGGTGTCTGGTAGCCGATCGGCTACTCGGCACACTAAACGATAGGGACTTCTTTACGCAGGGATATGCCGATGATTTGGCTATCCTTGTGCGAGGACCCTTCCTGGAGACGCTTCTGGAGCTAACACAGACAGCTCTAGAGGTGGTAAAGGAGTGGTGCCGCGGGACCGGTCTATCGGTGAACCCACTAAAGACCGGGCTCGTGGTATTCACACGCAAGTACAAAGTGGGCCCTGTGGAAGGGCCTATTTTGGGGGGAACAAGACTTGTTCCGACCGAGTCGGTGAAATATCTGGGGGTCACCCTAGATAGGAAACTGACATGGAAGGAGCACCTTGAGAATCGTTGTAAGAGCATTTGCTCTTACTTCTGGACGTGTAGGCGAACTTTTGGCCAGATATGGGGTCTTAAACCAGGGATGGTCTATTGGATCTACACGGCGATTCTCTGGCCCAGGCTTCTGTACGCATCGGTGGTATGGTGGCCCAGGACGCAGACGAAAACCGCCAGAATGGCTCTGGAGCACGTCAGGGCTCTGATCTTAAGAGGGGCCCTGGGGGCGATGCGAACCACGCCGGTGGCAGCGATGGGCGTGCTGCTAGGCATTGAGCCACTGCACCAGGTGGTGGTGGCTGCGGCGGCGGCCGCGGCCTACCGTCTGAGATGTGAGCTGAAATGGAAGGCTGGTGCTAGACACACAAGACTTCCAGGAACGGTTCTGGCTGGCCCCGTTTTCACAATGGGGCAAGACAGAATGCCGGCAATCCGCGTCTTTGAGAGGAAGTACAGAGTGTGCTTCCCTGAGCGCGAAGAGTGGAAGGACCCGAAAGGGCTGAATGCCTGGAACGGGGACATCTGGTTTACGGATGGCTCCAGAACAGGTGTTGGCTCTGGCGCGGGACTCTACTGTCCCCGAGATGGTACTAAAAAAAGTGTCCCACTCGGGGAATTTGCTACGGTATTCCAAGCGGAAACTGTAGCCATTATGAGATGCGCCCAAACCTTACTGAAAAGGAAACGGAAGGGAGGGCGTATCAGAATCTGTTCGAATAGCCGGGCGGCGCTTGAGGCTCTCTGTGCTCCGAAATTTACTTCGCGGCTGGTCTGGGACTGTAGCTGCACCCTGGAGGAGCTGGCGAAGAACAATAGTGTTACCTTAACGTGGGTTCCCGGTCATTCGGGGATCAAAGGTAACGAAACCGCCGATCAGCTCGCTAGAGCAGGATCGGAGACAAGACTGCTGGGACCGGAGCCGGCTGTGGGGGTCCCCTTCAGCCTAGGCAGGAGGGAGATCCGGGGCTGGCTGCGGAACCAGCATCTTGGTAGCTGGAGAGAGGAAACCAGGGGCAAATGCAGACAGGTCAGGGCTCTCTTGGGAGATTCTCCAAGGGAGGGACTGGCAGGAAGCATTAGATCACTGAGCAGGAAGGACGCCAGACTGGCAGTGCAGCTGCTGACAGGTCATGGCGTCCTGAACTACCACATGTACAAGTTGGGCTGTAGCAATACACCCGACTGTAGACTTTGTGGGGAAGAGGAGGAAACAAGTCTCCATATTCTTGGTCAATGCCCGGCATACGCCAGGCAAAGACTCCGTACGCTCGGCTCATCCTTTCTGGATCCCGAGCAGATAAGACAGCTACCGGTGGAGGACCTGCTTCGCTTTTACAGGGAAACAGGTCTTCCTTAACTGGGAGGCCGTTATTGCAGCGGGGAGGCACAATGGACTCAGTCTGCGTGCCGCCAGTAGGTCTTCGTTGGAGGACCACCCCCAGTTTCATTATTATTATTATTATTAAGTATTATTTAAGGAAGGATGGAATTGAATTTAACGATAATTGGTAAAGGGCTTCTTTCTTTATAAAATTTCGAATTTTTTAAGAAATGCCTTTGATTGCTCTAACTTTTGTAAGTTTTGGAATATTGGGCTATTTCTAATTTTATTATATTCTTCTGTCTTTTCTACCCCTATTTCATATAAAATTCTTTAAAATTTGGTTGAATAGACTCATGTTTATGTATGGACGGATTCCCCGAAATTTTAAATGTCTTTAACTCAAAAACTAATCAACCAAATCTTAAAGAGTTATACATGAAACTAGCTGGTTACCCGGGCTTCGCCCCGGAGGACTTCTCGCCCCATTGTAGACATGAGTTAGTACATAGACAACAGAGGAAATGAACAATACGATGAAGAAATTTAAATCTGAAGCAATAGAATTGGAGCAAAAGTACGAACAAACACTAACATAATTTTAATTCATTTTTATTATGTCATGAGATAATATTGTTCATTACAATCAAACGAAAGTTTATTGGAGTAAAAATCGATTTAAAATAATTAAATACCGTAACAAAGCACGGGTATTAGGCTAGTAACAAATACAAAAATAAACGTTTGATGATAATTTATTCAACACTATCATTAGGAATCTGAAAGATTTCAGCCATTGCATCAAAGAATGCGGTAATCCGAATGTCAAAGTTATATTTGACGATGTATGAACGAAGAAAAGTTATTTAAAGCAGCGAATCGTTTGTATATATTGAACAGTCTTTTTATTATAGCAGAGAATATGCTGTACAGATATTAAGCGTCGAAGTTAACGAAACAGAAATAATTTGCTAAAGCAGAGAATAGTTGGTATATGAAAAGTACATATTTATATGTACGATGAATAGTTGCTATATAAATATGTACTTTTTATATACCAACTATTCTTTGCTTTAACTAATTATTTCTGCTTTGTTAACTTCGACGCTTAATATCTGTAGCAGAAGTAATTTGTTAAAGCAGAGAATAGTTGGTATATGAAAAGTATGCTTTGTAAGTTAAAGCGAGGTCCACTCTGTACAGGATTGGGAGGGGTGGATGCGAAGGGGGCCGCGGTGGCGAGCACAGCAAACGGAGAACGACGTTTCTTAATTGTAAATTTTCAGCTTCGAGTTTTGCATCGCAATATCTCCGCTTGTAGGGCACGTAGCGGAAAAATAAAAACACTTTTATTATACAAATTTGGTCCAAGCTATCCATTAAGCCTAGTTGAAACTTAATCCGCTCGCTAGTTATCGAGATCTCAAAATCTCGGGTACTTGCAACTCGTTGCGTCGCGTTAATAGAGCCACGGCGGTCTCGCTCCGCGCGTACTTGGCGCGAGACACTACCGTGTCTCTTGATTACTTTGATTTTTCCAAGGTAAAGATATTACTTGGATTTTTTCAAGGTAGATTATCAACAAATTATAATTTTATACAATAAGCAAAACCCGTTCGTAATTACCCCAGCTACGATTCGGCATTGCCCCGCGTGCGGCGGGTAACTCCAAATGGCAAAGTTTTGCTTCTTGTTTAAAATTGTTCATGTTGAAAATTTATAAATATTATTGTAATTTAAAGCCAAATAACTGGAGTATTATTTAAAATAGATTTCTATAATTGATAAATAATCGTCGGCTTTATTTAACTTTTCCCTTAGATGTTCGCGATTCTTCCACTCTCCCGTACCCTTAAAATTATTTTCGTTAATAACTTTATTGTGCAATAAGGAAGCAAAAGTTATCTTTTTAGAATTAATTGTTGGGCTGAGTATAAGAACCAAAAAAAAAATACATAGGAATTAATTTACAGGAGACACAAAGGGTTTTATAATTCACCCCTGAATCTAGATTTGCGCCATTAGAGGTTGATTAGGGCAAAATCCTGAATTATGTTTTTGAGCATTTGTATGGGTGACCTTCGTAAGCAAGAACCAAGTCGATATCTCATCGGGCCTAAGAGATATTGACGAATCCGTGAAAATACATTTTACCCCTTCTCACTCCCTTAGGGATTGAACTTTTAAAAGTTCTTAGTGGGTGTTTACGTCATGAGAGGAATACACGCCTCGAATTTCATGTTTCTAGGTTCAAGGGTTTGGGCTGGGCGTTGATGAGTGAGTCAGTCAGTCAGTCAGTCAGTCAGTCAGGACATTTGTCTTTATATATATAGATTATTAACGAATCTCTGAAAACAAATTTTACCCCTTTTCACCGCCTTAGGGGACGAATTACTAAAAATCCCTTCTTAGTGGGTGCTTACGTCATGAGAAGAATACACCCCTCGAATTTCATGTTTATAGGTTCAGGGGTTTGGGCTCGGCGTTGATGAGTGAGTCAGTCAGTCAGGACATTTGTTTTCATATATATAGATTATTAACGAATCCCCGAAAACAAATTTTACCCCTTTTCACCGCCTCAGGGGACAAATTACTAAAAATCCCTTCCTAGTGGGTGCTTACGTCATGAGAGGAATACATTCCTCGAATTTCATGTTTCTAGGTTCAGGAGTTTGGGCTGGGCGTTGATGAGTGAGTGAGTGAGTGAGTCAGTCAGGACATTTTCTTTTATATATATAGATTTACCTAAATTATAATTTTAAACAATAAGCAAAACCCGTTTGTAATTACCCCAGCTACGATTCGGCATTGCCCCGCGTGCGGCGGGTAACTCCGAATGGCAAATAAATATTAATATTATTTGTCGTAATTTAAAGCCAAATAACTGGAGTATCATTTAAAATGCAGACTTCTATAATTGATAAATAATCGTCGGATTTATTTAACTTTTTTCTTAGATGTTTGCGATTCTTCCACTCTCCCCTACGGCCCTTAAAATTATTTTTGTTAATAAATTTGTTGTGAAATACGGAAGCAAATGTTATTTTTTTAAAAATAATTGTTTGGCTGAGTATAACAACCGAAAAAATACTATTAATTAATTAATTTACAGGAGATACGAAGGATTCTATAATTCACTTCTAAATCCAGATTTATCCCTTTAGAGGTTGATTAGGGCAAAATCCTGAAATATGTTTTTGAGCATTTGTATGGGTGACCTTCGTAAGCAAGAACCAAGTCGATACCTTATCGGGCCTAAGAGATATTGACGAAAATACATTTTAACCCTTTTCACACCCTTAAGGGTCAAATTTCTAAAAATCCCTTTTTAGTGGGTGCTTACGCCATGAGAGGAATACACTTCCCAAATTTCATGTTTATAGGTTCAGGGGTTTGGGCTGGGCGTTGATGAGTGAGTGAGTGAGTGAGTCAGGACATCTGTCTTTATATATATAGATAAAGGTAGAAAAGACTGAAAAATATAGTAGAATTAAAAAAATTACTAAAATCTTAAAATTTTAACTTTTAAGGGCTACATCCCAAGTCTCAACAATTGAGACTTTTCATAAATTGATATTTTTTGACAATTTAGTATTAATTATTAGCAATTTTTTTGATTCTAATAAATTTTTCAGTTTTTTCTACCCTTATTTCATATATAATTCATTATGGTTTGGTTGATTAGACCCAGCTTTATAAAGCTTCGATATATGTACAAATTCTCCAAAATTTCAAATGAGAAAAAGAAAGAGAGAGAGAGAGAGAGAAAGAGAGAGAGGGCGAAAGGGCGCTCTATTGCAAAAGCATTGATCGTTTTTTAAATAAAACTGACGTAAGTGTCTAGCCTAGCATCAGCCAATGTATGCCAAAAAGCCTAAAGTGCGTTCAGTTTTATTGGGAAACGATCAGTGTTTCGCAAAAGGACGGCCTTTTGCAAAAGGGCTAGTCTTTTTGCAAAAGGGCTAATTTTTTAATTGCAGTTAGAACATCTCAAGTCTTAATAATTGAGACTTCAAAAAATGATTTTTTAGGATAATAAAAAAAGTGAGCAAGTAGAAACTTGCACATTGCTCCCATATAGCTTTTAAGTGTGCAAGTAAAAACTTGCACATTGCTTCCTCATAGCTTTTAAGTGTGCAAGTAGAAACTTGCACATTGCTTCTTCATAGCTTTAAAGTGTGCAAGTTGAAACTTGCACATTGCTTCCTCATAGCTTTAAAGTGTGCAAGTAGAAACTTGCACATTGCTTCCTCATAGTTTTTAAGTGTGCAAGTAGAAACTTGCACATTGCTTCCTCATAGTTTTTAAGTGATCCAGTAGAAACTTGCACATTGCTTTCTCATAGTTTTTAAGTGAGCCAGTAGAAACTTGCACATTGCTTTCTCATAGTTTTTAAGTGAGCCAGTAGAAACTTGCGCATTGCTTTCTCATAATTTTTAAGTGAGCAAGTAGAAACTTGCACATTACTTAATCAACATTTTATTTCGCTTATAAAGCTTCCTCTATGAGGAAGCCAAATTAAAGAATATTTACTAATAATTGTACATCAAATAAAAATCAAGCTTCCTCATAGAGGAAGCTTTATAAGCGAAATAAAATGTTGATTAAATAATGTGCAAGTTTCTACTTGCTCAGCTAAAGATTATGAGAAAGCAATGCGCAAGTTTCTACTGGCTCACTTTTTTAACTTTGTATTTGAAATTTCATATACCGTATCTGCATAAAAACTTCCTATTTTGCTTCCTCATAAAGGAAGCTTTGTTTTCGTAAAACAATTTTTTTTTTAGTTGCCGCTGCCAATGTGTTCAGAATGTTCTAAAACGTCGAAAAATTGCATTAAAAAAAAATGTCCGTATGTGTGTGTGTGTGTGTGTGTGTATGTGCAGATTTGATGTCTGTGGTTGCTCTAACTTCCGCAAATATTGAGATATCGGGCTGTTTTTTTTTTAATCGATAGAGTATCATTCAAGGAAGGTTGGTATTGAATTTGGCGATGATCGGTAAAGGGGTTCTTTTTAAAAAAAATTTTGAATTTTTTTAGAAATGTCTGTGGTTGCTCTAACTTCCGCAAATATTGAGATATCGGGCTGTTTTTTTTTTTTAATCGATAGAGCATCATTCAAGGAAGGTTGGTATTGAATTTGGCGATGATCGGTAAAGGGGTTCTTTTTAAAAGAATTTTTGAATTTTTTTAGAAATGTCCGTGGTTGCTTTAACTTCCGCAAATATTGAGATATTGGGTTGTTTTTTTTTTTAATCGATAGAGTATCATTCAAGGAAGGTTGGTATTAAATTCGGCGATGATCGGTAAAGGGGTTCTTCTTAAAAAAATTTTTGAATTTTTTTAGAAATATCCGTGGTTGCTTTAACTTCCGCAAATATTGAGATATTGGGTTGTTTTTTTTTTAATCGATAGAGTATCATTCAAGGAAGGTTGGTATTAAATTTGGCAATAATCGGTAAAGGGGTTCTTTTTAAAAAAAAATTTGAATTTTTTTAGAAATGTTCGTGATTGCATTAACTTTAGCAAATATTGAGATATCGGGCCCATTTTTCTTTTAATCAATAAAGTATCATTTAAGAAAGATTGATATTGAATTTGGTGATAATCGGTAAAAGGGTTCTTTTTTAAAAAATTTTTGAATTTTTTTAGAAATGTCCGTGGTTGCTTTAACTTCCGCAAATATTGAGATATTGGCTTGTTTTTTTTTAATCGATAGAGTATCATTCAAGGATGGTTGGTATTGAATTTGGCGATGATCGGTAAAGGGGTTCTTTTTAAAAAAAATTTTGAATTTTTTTAGAAATGTTTGTGGTTGCTCTAACTTATGCAAATATTGAGATATAGGGCTAAATTTTTTTTAATCGATAAAGTATTATTTAAGGAAGGATGTAATTGAATTTAGCGATAATTGGTAAAGGGCTTTTTTTTTTTTAAATTTTAAATTTTTTTACAAATAATAAATTCTTAAGGACTCTCGAAAATTTAAATACAATATAATTGGCCATAAGAGAACATGCCCCGGTAGTCGAATTGGTTAAGACACCCGAACGGAGTACGGGAGATTCCAGGTTCGAACCCTGGCTGGGGTAATATTTTTCGCAATAAGTTTTTACAGTGATTTTAATATTAAATCGATATCGATTTAATTAGGGAAGAGACAGGAAATTTTAATGTTCCAATGATAGCTGTGTTTAAAAGTCCGACAAATAATCGGCGCGCAGTTATAATATGTTGGAAACTTACGGAATATAATTTAATCAGTTTGATTAAAAATACGCACTAAGTACCGCGTTTGACTCTTATGGCCAATTATATTGTATTTTAATTTTTTGCAAATGTCTGTGGTTGCTCTAACTTCCGCAAATATTGAGATATCGGGCTGTTTTTTTTTAAATCGATAAAGCATCATTCAAGGAAGGTTGGTATTGAATTTGGCGATGATCGGTAAAGGGGTTCTTTTTAAAAAAATTTTTGAATTTTTTTAGAAATGTCCGTGGTTGCTTTAACTTCCGCAAATATTGAGATATCGGGTTGTTTTTTTTTTAATCGATAGAGTATCATTCAAGGAAAATTGGTATTAAATTTGGCGATGATCGGTAAAGGGGTTCTTTTTAAGAAAAAATTTGAGTTTTTTCAAAAATGTTCGTGGTTGCATTAACTTCAGCAAATATTGACATATCATGCCGATTTTTTTTAAATCAATAAAGTATCATTTAAGAAAGGTTGATATTGAATTTGGAGATAATCGGTAAAAGGGCTTCTTTCTTTATAAAATTTTGAATTTTTTAAGAAATGCCTTTAATTGCTCTAACTTTTGTAAGTTTTGGAATATTGGGCTATTTCTAATTTTATTATATTTTTCTGACTTTTCTACCCCTATTTCATACAAAATTCTTTAAAATTTGGTTGATTAGACTCATGTTTATGTATGGACGGATTCCCCGAAATTTTAAATGTCTTTAACTCAAAAACTAATCAACCAAATCTTAAAGAATTATATATGAAATGAGGGTAGAAGAAACTGAAAAATATAGTAGAATTAAAAAAATTACTAAAATCTTAAAATTTTAACTTTTAAGGGCTACATCCCAAGTCTCAACAATTGAGACTTTTCATAAATTGATATTTTTTGACAATTTAGTATTAATTATTAGCAATTTTTTTGATTCTAATATATTTTTCAGTTTTTTCTACCCCTATTTCATATATAATTCATTATGGTTTGGTTGATTAGACCCAGCTTTATAAAGCTTTGATATATGTACAAATTCTCCAAAATTTTAAATGAGAAAAAGAAAGAGAGAGAGAGAGAGAGAGAGAGAGCGAAAGGGCGCTCTATTGCAAAAGCATTGATCGTTTTTTAAATAAAGCTAATGTAAGTGTCTAGCCTAGCATCAGCCAATGTATGCCAAAAAGCCTAAAGTGCGTTCAGTTTTATTGGAAAACGATCAGTGTTTCGCAAAAGGGCGGCCTTTTGCAAAAGGGCTAGTTTTTTTGCAAAAGGGCTAATTTTTTAATTGCAGTTAGAACATCTCAAGTCTTAATAATTGAGACTTCAAAAAATGATTTTTTAGGATAATAAAAAAAGTGAGCAAGTAGAAACTTGCACATTGCTTCCTCATAGCTTTAAAGTGTGCAAGTTGAAACTTGCACATTGCTTCCTCATAGCTTTAAAGTGGCAAGTAGAAACTTGCACATTGCTTCCTCATAGTTTTTAAGTGTGCAAGTAGAAACTTGCACATTGCTTCCTCATAGTTTTTAAGTGAGCAAGTAGAAACTTGCACATTGTTTTCTCATAGTTTTTAAGTGAGCCAATAGAAACTTGCACATTGCTTTCTCATAGTTTTTAAGTGAGCCAGTAGAAACTTGCACATTGCTTTCTCATAGTTTTTAAGTGAGCCAGTAGAAACTTGCACATTGCTTTCTCATAATTTTTAAGTAAGCAAGTAGAAACTTGCACATTACTTAATCAACATTTTATTTCGCTTATAAAGCTTCCTCTATGAGGAAGCTAAATTAAAGAATATTTACTAATAATTGTACATAAAAAAAAAACAAGCTTCCTCATAGAGGAAGCTTTATAAGCGAAATAAAATGTTGATTAAGTAATGTGCAAGTTTCTACTTTCTTACTTAAAAATTATGAGAAAGCAATGTGCAAGTTTCTACTGGCTCACTTAAAAACTATGAGAAAGCAATGTGCAAGTTTCTACTGGCTCACTTAAAAACTATGAGAAAGCAATGTGCAAGTTTCTACTGGCTCACTTAAAAACTATGAGAAAACAATGTGCAAGTTTCTACTTGCTCACTTTTTATATTATTTTTAATACAGATTTTTTTTACAGTGTAGATATACAAAATTATATCTTGGTCGAGAAAAAACGTTCTTTTTAAAAATAAGAAGCTGCAATTTAAAAACGTTTAATAATATTAAGAAAATTTTTATATATATTTATTATTACATGAAACAAATTGATACTAATTATATATCTTTGTATCAAAAAAATTTTACTTTTAAAGAACTCATCTTCTAAGATATATTTCATTATATGTATGTATACAGGGTTGTGGCCCACGTAAAATGTGACAAACCAATGATTCTAAAAATATTTGTAAAAAATCAAAAAGGTGTTTATGAAAAAGTTTCATGTATTTGAGGGACCTCTCTAACTATGTAAACATAAAGTTACCTCTATTTTTCCTTTAAGGAACACGGGGGTAACTTTATAATTTTAAACAGAACCGCCTATATTTGCGTATTTGGATTCTACGGGAAAAAAACAAGTAAATTTTATCTAAAACATTTGTTCGAAAAATGCTTCTATCAAAAACAGTTGGGTAGTAACTAGTTCAATGGTTAAAAGTTAATTTAAAAAACTTAAAAAGTCAATAACTTTTAACTTAGCTTAGTTAATTTAAAATGTATCAATTTTTAATTTAAACTAATTATTTTAACCCTTAAATGCCACATGGGGTGTAGCACACCCCAGACCTTTTCAATTCTATATTTTCAAATGTTCCCGCCAAAAATGGAGCTCATGGCTTCCTCTGATGATAGTTGAGTGATTGAACTACCCGTTTGTACACTTAGCAGTACTCAGTTTACTGGCAGCAGCTGTTTAGTGAGGTTCAAAGTAGGGGTGGGGTACTGCAGTACCCCTCCCTTACTGTGGGGTACTGCGGACCCCACTCCATACGAACGATAACGTGTGACAATGCTTATATTGTTGAAATTGAAATTTTAACAATATAAGCATTTTATTCTATTTTCTAAGCCTTGACCAACATTAAAAATAATTTTCATTACTAAATATCAAAAAATCAATGAGTAGGAGACATTTTTCATGCTGGGGTTTTTTACACCCCATGTGTCATTTACGAGATTTTTCAGAGGTGTGGCATTTAAGGGTTAAAAAAACAAATTTAAACTTTTAACTTCTTTCTTCTAATTGTGTTAATTTTTTTTATCTCCGAACGCCAAAATGTTTTTCTATAAAATGTTAAACATTGGACAATTATTTTTAATATATAGTATCTAATTCTATAATATACGTAATTCTCATAGACTTATACAGAGTGTCCTATTTTAATCAACGTACTTCAATTTTTCCAAAACCATGCAAGGTATCAAAATTCTGTTTTTACGAGGTTGTATGGTATCAAAAAGGACGTATTTTAATAACAAAATTTGACCTTGGGTGGAGTAATGGTCAAATAAAGATTAAATTAATTTTTTAAATAGCAAAATAATTTTTTAAACACCTACGTTTGTAGCTCTCCTCATTACGAGCTCAATGCGCTATGACCCAAGGTCGATCCAAGATGGCAATAAGTTTTCTAAATGATTTGTTTGATATACCCTTACAGACGTGATTTACAACAAGTTCCTGGAACAGAAACTGCCGGAAATGATCGTGACACATTCGATAACATTACCGGCGAGATGTTTTTGTCAGGCCGTTGTAATACGCACTTTTAACTCATCAGGATCATTCAATCTTTCGCAATATTCGATATCCTTAAGATAGTCCTAGAGAAAAAAATTTAACGGCGTTAGGTCTAACTGGCCAGGTAGCAGATCTATCTCTTCCAATCCAGTGTTCTGGAAACATTTGGTACAGAGGGTATTCCAAACTCTGCGATCATAATGTGTAGACGCCCCATCTTGTTGAAACCATAGTTTCAGAAGCTCATTGTAAACCATGCCTGTAAGGTCGAACCATTGTGTCGCGATCATTTAGAAATCATATTGCCCTCTGTATTCTTAGCTAGAAACAGCAGTTTGAACACATACAAAGGTCATTTGTCGCATTAGGTCATTTGACCTATGACGAACTTTGGTCATAGCACGTTGATTTCGCAATGAGAAGGGCTACAAACTTAAGTAATTAAAAAATTATGTTGCCTTTAAAAAAATTAAATTGACCTTTATTTGACCACACCGCCTCTACCCAAAGTAAAATTTTTTTAAGTAAAAGTTCTATGGGCGTGATTCGGGACGGAAGGGTTACGGAAGTTTGTCAGATCCGCGCGTTACGGAAGTCCGTCACAAAAAAATTATATGTGGCCTCCACGCGCGGCAGAAGTAAAACTTCTTAGCTGTGAGGAATAGGATAGAGTTTTAACTAATTTTTGCATGCTATAATTAAAAAAATTCGCTTTAATTATAAATTAAAGCGGATGCAATTCAAAAAGAAAAATGTTTATAGTTATAACTATATTTTAAACGGATATCCTCTTTCTAAGAGAGACATCGTGCGTGATTTAGGTGTATTATTTACTACAAATTTATCATTTGATAAACATATTCAATCTGTCACGAGTTGCGCGTATAAAAAACTAGGTTTTGTATTACGATCTTGTAAATACTTTAATAATATTGATACGCTAAGACTTCTGTTCTGCGCCTTAGTTAGACCACAATTGGAATATGCGGCCATAGTTTGGGCTCCTTACAATCTTAAATATAGTATAGAAATTGAGAGGATTCAACACCGATTTCTTCGAAGAGTTAGTTATTTTACGGAGAACCCGATGCATTATTACGATCATAATTATGTTTATATGTTAGATAGGATTAACTTATTATCACTAAGTGATAGACAAACGTATTTAGATTTAGTATTTCTTTTCAAATTGATTAACGGACGTATCACCTGTTCCGACTTGTTAGAATGCGTCAAATTACATATCCCGGCCAGACCTCTCAGAAATAACTTAGTCTTCCACGAAGAATCACATCGTACTTCTTACGGTAAATCTAAACCTTTAAACCGAATCTACCTTCTAGCGAATAAATTTTCCAATCATGTGGATTTTTTTCATGAGGCCATGGACTCATTCAAACGATCATTAATTCAATGTCTTCGATAAATGTTCTTTTGCGTATTTTGCGTTTCTTTAATATGTAACATATCTACCTGTACTAAAGGGACCATATCCCGTTCTAAATAAATAAAAAATAAAAAATAAAAATAAAAAATAAAAATTGATTTGTAAATAAAGCCTACTGTATAATTTACAGATAAAAGTTAATTTGTGATATGCATTGGCTGTAATTTATAATTTAAATTTGATTTGTGAATTACACAGGCTTTAATTCACAAATCAATTTTTATTTGTAAATTGCATTGGTTTTAATTTATAATTAAAATTTTATTTGTGAATTACACGGACTTTAATTCACAAATCAATTTTTATTAGTGAATTGCATCGGCTTTAATTTATATGTAGTTACAATTTGATTTTTTAATTACACAGGCTTTAATTCAGATACTATAAACGAGATACTATCCTATTCTTCACAGCTAGAAAGTTTTACTTCTGCCACGCGTGGAGACCACACGCAAATTTTTTTGTATAGTTTTTAGTGTAGGGTCGCGGTCAGAGTAGTTGCAACACTTTTTTTTTTTAGTAAGTTTAGGAAAATAAGTTATAGTTATAAGTTATAGTTATAGCTTTTTGCAAATAAGTTTAGTTTTTTAAGTGTTGCAACTACTCTGACCGCGACTGTACAAAACCCCAAAGAAACCTTTACAATATTATCTTTTAGATATCATAAATAAGAAATAAACACATGTATAAAATATCTTTAAAATAATAGTTTTCTTGCCACTTATTAATTAATTAACTAATGTTTTGAAATAAAATTGTTCATACATATCCTTTTATTCATCATACCAAAAATATCATATCTAATAACAAATTAACAGTAAATTGGCATTGTCGAACGTAGATTCTGCTGTTTCTGTCGCTAATCTGCATCGAATTACATAGTACTGTCAAGTTTTACTTATAAATTATTAATTGCTTTATTTTGTTAACAAACTTTACTATACATATATTATCTACTATACTATAACATTGTGCCAATAGCATTGTACATGCCAAATCCTGTATCAAATCTGTAGTTTTTCTTTCGACAAAATTTATTTATAGCAAACACTTCGCATAATGTGCTCTCGGCAAACTTGACTTTGCCTGATATATTCATATTTTGTGTTTTATTTTCTTAATAATTTATTAAATTTATACAAACCATGCACATTTAAGGATGTCAAACTGTCCGACATAATTCTAAGTTATAATACAAATACATTTAATTTTATCAGAGATATAAATGTCGATGTTGATAGATATTATGGCGATGAATGTATCTGTAATACCTTTAGCTTCACGCCCTGTACATACTGTTTATAAAATATAATATTTATAAGATGCGTAACACTACAAAAAGGCGTGATATCCTAAGATGTAACGCGTGGAGGTTGCATGGTCGGATTTACAGTAGCAGAGTTGTAAATAACAATACTTTTGTGATTAAAGTTCTTAATTACTAATTATTTTACATAACTTTAACTTAAATTAAGTTTAAGTACAAATGTTTTTCGGAATTGTAATTAAAGTCGTTCAGTTACAAATACATTTTAAAATTGTAATTAAACTCAAATTTTATTACAATTAAAAAAGTAAAAAAAGTAGTTATTATTTACATTTTCATAAATTACAAATTTTACAACCTTGTTTTACATTTTTTTTGTGTGTTTGAGTGTTTTAGAGTAAATTCTGAAAGTGGTTTCCATTGACTTCTTGACAGTATGCCAATCTTTGATAGAACGCAGAAATAGCTCTACGATTTGATTCAGTAGGTATCAAGGCTGCTTCATCCCTTATTCGCTGTCTCAATTCTTGGATATTTTGAGGTTTTGTTTCTTAAACCTCACTCTTCAGATAGCCCCAAAAGTAATAATCAAGAGGAGTTAGATCTGGTGACCTAGGTGGCCAACTTTTCCCACCCTCATTTCGGTTCCTTCTTCCTATCCACCTTTGCGGGAAAACTTTATTTAAAATTCGACGTGGCTTTGCACCAAAATGAGGCAGAGCTCCATCATGCTGAAACCATATTTGCTCAAAGTTATTTGAAAAAATATTTTGTATGGCTGGAATTATTTCATCTACAAGTAATCTCTCGTACCTATGAGCATTGAGGTTTTCCTCCAAAAATGTGACCCTATCACATAAGCATCTATCATGCCGCACCATACATTTATTTTTTGTGGGTATTGTGTATGACTTTTCCGCACCCAATTCGGATTTTCATCTGACCAGAGACGAAAATTTTGATTATTAACCTCTCCCGTTAATGTAAAGGTTGCCTCGTCTGTGAAAACAATTTAATAAGGAAAGTTGGGCGAGGCATCTATTAGGTCCATCATTCTTGCACAGAAGCGTATACGACGCTCATCATCTCCGTCTTGCAATTCTTGAACGCATTGCAGTTTGTATGGATGTAATTTATTTTTTCTTAAAATTCTGTGTACGCACATGGGAGCAATGTCGTGAGCTTGAGCTGCTCTATTAACAGACGTATGGGGATTTTCAATAAAAGTTTGCAGAACATTGTCTGTCATTATTAGTTGCAGATGATGGCCTGCCAGACCTAAAGCGACTTTTTACACTACCAGTTTCTCGAAAACGTTGTAAAATTTTTAAAACAGTGGATTTATCAATTTGACGATTCGGATACGTGTTATTAACTAATCGAACGACATCAGTGAACAATCGTTCATTATCACCCCATCCGCGCATTAGGATAGTGATTCTTTCACGCTCCGATAATGTATTAGCCATTTTTAACCAAACGTTTAATTTTTAATTTATTAATTTGCGAATTAAAAAGACAAAAGTCCTCGGCAGAAGCAGAGAGCGCTTTAGGACGATACCACGCTACCCACGTGATTATGCGCGAGAAAAGAACACTGAACATCTTGGCGCTTGCGTTTTATACCCTCTCGGAGTGTCGATCCAGTGGGAGAAAAAAGGCGATTGGGTCATTGGAGACTCCCATTGGACCCTCTTAGGAAGATTCCAATGGGATCCTCCAATGGCCTAATCGCCCTCTCCCTCCCCCACCCTCGCGCTGACCCTCTCCCACTCTCCCTTTCCCATAGAACAGGAAGACCGAAGAAGGAACCAAAATGAGGGAAGAGAGGATTGGCTACCTCGGTCTAACTCCTCTTGATTATTACTTTTGGGTAATGCTGATGCTCCCCATCCCCAGCGATACTAGAACTTTCAAGCTCCGTAACTTGAAAAGTATTTAATAAAAAAATACTTTATTATAATGTTTTGAAAAGCTCTCGAAGTACGCGATAAGAATATGCAATCAAAAATGGATGTTTTTATTTAAAAATTTTAAAGTTATTTTTACCTGGCATTAACAAAGTTATTTGTAATCAAATTAATATTACTATTTAATGCGTTACTTGAAACCCTACAACTTTTGTCTGAAATATTTTATTCTAAAATGCGTAGTTTTCGAAATATTTAAGGGTTTCCGTACTTTTGGTAAACCCTGTAGATACGTACCACTTGGATTTTATTTCTTCTTTTTTTATAAAGATACTACCCTTTGGGTTTAATTTTTTAAAAATATAATTATTTTTAGAAATAATATATAGATATGTATGTAATTGGCGCAATATAAAGATATTATTTCTTTTCTTTTGTAATAAATAGAGGAAAGTCCCCTATTATGAAATAGGTTCCTAATATGAGATAACGGGGTTTCTTTTAAACTAATAGGCCCAGATAGGGCCTAATAGTTCAAAAGAAACCCCGTTATCTCATATTAGGAATCCTATCTCATAATAGGGGACTTTCCTCTAATAATCGCTTAAATTAAATAAGGTAACGCAATTTTGTGATATGTACTAGGGTTTTTATTTCTTTGAAATAAGGATACTACTATTTGGGTTTTTTCGAGGTACAAAGATATAGGTTCTTTCAAGATCGTAATTTTACACAAGTTTTATCATTTTTTTCTTCGGTGCTTTTGACCTTTTTAATAAAAAAAATATTTTTTTTTTGTAATTGGAAGCAATTTTACACGTCCTTCGTACGCTGTAGCTATTTCCGTGATAATAAAATGCGCGTCGTAGCCTAATATATTAGTGGAAATCTATGGAAATGTAATGGAAATCTTTGTAATTTAGATTGCAATTTGAATGCGCGCGACCTCTGTATCGGCCGGTCAAATGGCAATTATCGCGTACTAGCACGTTGTCCGGCGCGAATGGCTTTTCGCACACATGACAATGCGTAGCGTTGTTAAACTTTTCCCATTGGTCTCGCGTGAAATCTGCCATGCAAACATTAGCGGACAAGGTAGTCTTTACGTCATGCGCCGATCTTCTTAGTTCCTCGGCGAACGACGCGACGCAATCTTTATCGCGACGAAACCAATACATAGTGTGGCGGCTCCGCAAGCCACCAGGAAGCAACCTCGTCGTCGGTGGTAATGAGGCGGCTCCGCAAGCCACCAAGAAGTATTTGCGCCGTTCTCTCCATTAACACGCGAGAATGAGGCTATCAGGATTACGTCCTTCCCGTAGGCATGACGCGAAAACGTGGTCATCGGAAATTCGTCCTCCCCGTCAGCACGTGCGAAGCACAGGTTAATATTTACGATACGCGCGAGACAGTTTCAAGTTGACGAAGCGCGGAAGCATTCAAGATATTAATCAGCGCGAATTTCAACACGATGATCGAGGGCGAGATTCAAGGGATGAAAGTCGCCTAGCAACCAGGGGTTGTTACTGGATTTTCGCAGTATAAAAGACGGGCAAATCTCCTGAAGAAAATGAGTAATTCGGCAGCAGTAGACCACGACGGATCTCCTACCGGCCTCAAGACGGAGAGCTCAAGAAAATCGCGACACCCATCCGGCTCGCCGAGGAGGAGGCCATAGCGCAAGCGACGCTACGCCGAAGAACTCGCCCGCTTCCTCTCCAACGTTACGCCAGCCAGAGGAAGGTTATCCTGAGGGATCCTCCGGTTGCCGGCGCCCAGCCGCCTCTCGGCGCCAAGCGCCCCAGAATCCGTCCGGTTTCCTTCTCCGTCAGCGCTCTGCGCTCAAAGAATCAATTAGCGACGAGTAACAAGGAAACGACTCCTAGCGTTAAACGCTCTACAGGTGTGGTCCGACCGACTCCCGGCAAGGAACGTTCCCTACCTAATTTAGACGCAAGTCCGAAAGCCACAGGCGCAGGTTCGCCTCCTTCAGGTAAAATATTTTCCAGCGCTCAGACGCTCACTGGCGCTAGACGCCTTTCTACTAGCGCTCAGACGCTCATAGGCGCTAGACGCCTTTTCTTCTAGGACACAGACGCTCACAGGCATTAGACGCCAGAATCGCTCCTCACCGATTCTCAGCGCCAGTCGCTCCTTTCTTAAAAAGAATTCCCGTTTCTATTTAGGAACATCAACGCCTAAAAACTCACAAGGGAGACCAGCCTGTCCTGACACTTCGCCACTTGGCTCCACGAGATCGACACCGCCTTATGACTGGGTAATTCAGCCCTTGATTTCTCCTGTGCTGCTCTCACCCTTCCGCGTAGTGTCTGAGGGGACACAAGCTGGAGTCGCCTGGAAGAGCTTCAGGGACGCAGTAACGCAGACAGAAGGAAAGATTGACGAGAAAGAAAATCTGAGATCTGTAGCCACTCAGACGAAGCCACGAGGAGGACGTCAAGAGAGAGAAAGAAGAGAGAGATTTAAAAGACGACAAAGTCAAGACAGAGAAAGAGGTGATAGACGAAGAAAATACCAACGTTATTAACTGTCTCTCCATCAATTATATTAACTGTTCCACCATCTATGATATTAACTGTTTCTCCTTCAATATAAACTGTTTCTTCATCTATGTTAATATATTGTCTCTTAAAATGAAATAAAAATAATTTAATCAAATTAATAAAAATCATTTCTTAGCGTAAAGTAATTAGGGTATCAAGCGAATAACACACTACGAGCGAAAAGCGCACTTAATACTTTACTAAGCGTCAAGCGCTCTCAGACGCGTCTTATATCCTAAACATAGATAAAGAGTCATAGTACGAGCAGCACACGTAATACCCTATGCTAAATACTCGATGATGTTGATACGTTTTCGGATCCGCTACCATCTTCTCCAAGATACATTCCAGGTCGGCGTATACGACAAACAAAACTCATTCCTTCCTGCTGTAATTCTTGAAACTCAGCAACTTGTCGTTATCGCTCGGTAACTTGATCGCGCAGTCGTTCATCTCCCGACAGTCAACGTTGTGGGCTTCTAATTTCTCGCTCCTGTAGAAATAGTGCAAACATCTATAAATAATAAAATTTTTGAAGTAAAACTTTTATGGGCGCGATACGGAACGGAAGCGTTACGGAAGTCCGTCAGATCCGCGCGTTACCGAAGTCCGTCACAAAAAGTTGAAATTTGCGTGTGGCTTCCACGCGCGGCAGAAGTAAAACTTCCTAGCTGTGAGGAATAAGATAGTACCTCATTTATAGTATCTGAATTAAAGCTTGTGTAGTTAACAAATCAAATTTTAACCACAAATTAAAGCCGATGCAATTCACAATTAAATAAAAATTGATTTGTGAATTATAGCCTGTGTAATTCACAAATAAAATTTTAATTATAAATTAAAGCCGATGCAATTCACAAATAAAAATTGATTTGTGAATTAAAGCCAATATAACTCATAAATCAAATTTTAATTATAAATTAAAACCGATGCAATTTACAAACAAAAATTAATTTGTGAATTAAAGCCGGTGCAATTCACAAAACAAAATTGATTTGTGATATGCATCGGCTTTAATTTATAGTTCTTTGATTTGTTAATTACACGGTCTTTAATTCAGATACTATAAACAAGATACTATCCTATTCCTCACAGCTAGGAAGTTTTACTTCTGCCGCGCGTGGAGGCCCCACGTAAATTTTTTAAATATATCTTTTATATAAAAATTATTGCACAATTCTATTTAAAAACACCGATCGCAAAAATATTTTTTGTTCCTATTCTTGTTCACTTGCGAGCTCACGAGGCGGGATAGGTTCTTGATTCACGCGAAATGTCCCACGCTGTCGTCCCGCGGATCCTGCACGTACAGAAGATTTACATGTTTATCCATCTTTCGGTCGGCGAGCCGTATCGTAAGAATCGAGTTGTCCTTCTTGATGCAATATACGTCCATGAAGATGTTGTTGAGATTTTCAAACTTTTTGAAGCAAAACTTCTATGGGCGCGATTCGGTGCGGGCGCGTTACGAAAGTCCATCAGATCCGCGTTACGGAAGTCCGTCACAAAAAGTTGAAACTTCTAATGGGCGTGATTCAGTGCAGGCGCGTTGCGGAAGTCCGTCAGATCCGCTTTACGGAAATCCGTCACGAAAAGTTGAAACTTTTAATGGGCGTGATTCGGTGCAGGCGCGTTGCGGAAGTCCGTCAGATCCGCGTTACGGAAATCCGTCACAAAAAGTTGAAACTTCTAGTGGGCGCGATTCTGCGCGGGAGCGTTACGGCCGACCGTCAGATCCGAGCGTCACGAAAATGTGTTCTATTAATTATAACATGCAAAAATTAGTGAAAACTATCCTATTTTTCACAGCTAGTTTAATTTTAACATAAAAAAATTAGTGAAAACTCTATCCTATTCCTCACAGCTAGGAACCCGGTGAGCAATGTTATCAAAATATCTCTAAAAAATACTTCATTTCTGAACCTGATAACTTAGAGACACTTCTAAAAGATTACATAAAGATATTTGAATGTTATCCAATGCGCAGTTTTTTGAGAGCAGAAAGATATCACGAAAATGATGTCTAAAAGATTTCTCAAATCTGGAATCATTAGAATTTTCAAAATATGTTGCACATACATGCCAAATCCTGTAACAAATCAGTAGTTTTTCTTTCGACAAAATTTATGTAGGGATATCGGTCGAGAAACCAGACAACAAGACTGAGTAAACTGGGATATATATATTGTAATATAATGTAGAATAAGTAGTACACAAAAGTATCTCACGCGTATAGCGGAAATTTCTCTATCTAATAATACTCGGCTGACTGCCGTACGCTCTGTATCCGACTGTAGTCTGGATTCGACTGTCTCACTCGGTCGCTCGTCGTTGCTATGCGTCGTATTCTATATCATCCGTATTCTTTTGCGCGCCGCCTCGCGAGAGGCTCCGAACTTATTTACTACCGCTGCCGCTATCCGGCGAGTTCCGAATCTCTACTCCTACACTCGGCCATCCCTGTATTTTCTTCGGCCTCCGAAGGAAACTCTCCATAGGCTTTCATGTAATCGGTTGCTGAAGTTGTGATTGCAGGTCCCTTTCATGCACCTACTCTTATTACTTCATATCTGTTATTACCTTTAAGGGGATCCTAAACCGAAGGCCGAACTCCGACGATGTCGCTGTTTTACCGACAAAATTCTATATCTGTCCTTGTATAGACAATGATAATAGACAAGGATAGACAAGGTTATAGGTTATATTGCATTCATTACAATTAATCTTTTTTTGTAGGCTTTTATTCTTAGTTCCAATTGCACGATATTGATCTTACATGTTGTCCCTAGGTCATGCCGGTCTAATTTTGTGGATATTTATTGTGGAATTTTTGTACAAAGCAAATATATTGTCATCATGTGTACCAAAAATTAACAAAAATATTAATTTTTTTTGTTTTCGATATAAATTCGACCACCATGACCTAGATTTTGATGCGTACTTTAATTGTATACAAGAATTTTGTATTTCTATAAAGCCAATTAAAAGATTTTCTCTAAGAAAAAAACCGGTATTACAGACGGCTTTAGGATCCCCTTAAGGGGATCCTAAAGCGAAGGCCAAACTCCGACGATGTCGCTGTTTTACCGACAAAATTACCGACAAACTGACAAATTTTCGCACAGCTCCAGCTTTTTAGAATAGATACACCGCCAAGGTTAGAGTTGACAAGTCGTGAAAACATCAACTTTATACACAAATTTGGTAGTTTTCATGCACAATGCAACAACAGAGCCGCGTCCGTTGGAGTGTCTACTTTAATTCTGCAAAAGGAATTATAATTCTATACAGCCAATAAAAAGTTGGAGCTGTGCGAAATCATGGAAATCTCAAGCGTATACGGACCGAAAATTTTCGCACAGCTCCAGCTTTTTATTGGCTGTATAGAATTATAATTCCTTTTGCAGAATTAAAGTAGACACTCCAACGGACGCGGCGTGTTGTTTGCATTGTGCATGAAAGCTACTAAATTTGTGTATAAAGCTGATTTTTTCACGACTTGTCAACTCTAACCTTGGCGGTGTATCCATCCTAAACGTAAATATAAATGTCATTATACTTTCTTTCTTCCTCTGCCTAAAATCGATCACAGCCCTATCCGTTTGCGTTTATACTTTAATTCTGGAGAAGGATTTATCATTCCATGCAGTCAAAAAAAACCTGGAGCTGTGCGAAAATTTGTCAATTTGTCGGTAATTTTCACGGTAAAACAGCGACATCGTCGGAGTTCGGCCTTCGCTTTAGGATCCCCTTAACTTGTGAAATCTTATATGGATCTAAATACGGTGTCTTAATCTTAAGACCTGGCGCAAATTGCGTTTTCTAAATAGCAACTAAGTCACCTTCTTTATATGTACATGCCTTTTTACGACGCCGATCATACAAACGTTCGTTCTCCGCTTGGATTATTAATATATTCTGCTTAGCCATATCTCTTAAATTATCTCGCTCTTGATTAAACAACTGTATATATTCTTGATCTAGCATGTTCAATAATTGAACATCTTCCTGCTGTTTTATTTTAACTCCGAATAATGCCTCGAATGGACTCATGCCAACGCTTCTTTGATATGTACTGTTAATACATCGCTGTAACTTAGACACATGACGATACCAACGACTGGGATTATCCAGTGATAGTTTAGTCAAGACTGGAATAATAATCCTATTTATACACTCTACTTGCCCATTTCCGCGAGGCACGCCTGTAGTTATCGTGATATGCTCGATATTTTCCGCCAAACAATAGTCTCTAAAGTGAGAAGAGGTAAACGCTGTACTTTTATCTGTAATAATTCTCTGAGGGTCACCAAAAATCTGCTGCATTGCCGTCAATTTATCTAAAACTTCTTTAGTGTTGGTAGTTTTGTCGGATAAATCCAAGTAAACTTTGAGAATCCGTCTACTATAACAAGTAGATACTTATACAGTTTAGCCGTACTTTCTATAGGGCTTAAATGGTCTACGTGATATGTACTTAAAGGAACTTCACCCTTCGGAATCGACTTTAAATAACCCTTTTTTTTACCTTTCTTTTTCTCGGCTAATATACACGGTATACAACACTCTACATAACGTTCTAATCTTTCCTTTAACTTTGGAATGTAATATTCTTCCTGTATAGCTTCCATCATTTTTCTTACACCAAAGTGCCCATTTTCATGCACTTTTCTGATAATGTCCAAATATAGGCTTGACGGCAATACTACAGCATTCTTAGTACCCACTCTTTTCATAAGTACTCCGTTCTCTAAAACATAATCTTCATAAGGTTCTTTAACTAATAATTGCTTAATTACTCGTAGTCGTTCTTCTCTATCTTGCTCACCTTTAATCAACATTAGCACTGTGTCCTCTACTAACATCACAGGGTATCTACTCAACGCATCGACGTGCTTTATTCGTTCACCTGAACAATGTTCAATCTCATAGTCAAACTCCTCTAATATTAACGCCCATCTGGCGACTTTTGGAGGTAGATTCTCTTTAGACCGTGTACGCTGAAACGCTTGGCAGTCGGTTACAATTTTAAACTTAATACCTAATAAATATACTCTAAATCGCTTAACGGTTTTAATTAACGCTAGTATCTCTAACTCGTATGAACACCATTTCTTTTCGGCTTCCGTTGTTTTACTACTCAAATAGTAAACCGGATGGAAATACTTCTCGTCAGGCTTTCTTTGAAAAAGAGCAGCTCCGTACCCTTGTTTACTTGCATCCGTATGCAACTCAGTAATAGCCTCTGGATAGTATATTCGTAACACTGGACTTTTCGATAAAATATCTTTCAATCGTGTAAAAGCTAATTGCTGTGACGGTCCGAAATAGAAATGTTGTTCTCTCAATTCATATAAGGGGTAAGCTATCTTAGCGTAATCTTTTATAAACTTTTTAAAGTATCCTGCGAGTCCTAGGAAACTTTGTAGATGTTTAAATGACTTCGGCTGTTCCCAGCGCTGAACCGCTTTAATTTTTGTCGGAGATGATTTGACGCAACCCTCTTTGATTACGTAACTTAAAAACTCAACAGATCTTTGCAGAAATTTGCATTTTTTCCAATTAATCTCAAACCCGCTGTTAGCCGCAACTTCTATAACCTTTAGTAATCCTAAAAGAGTCTCTTCCTCGTCACGACTCGGAATAATTACATCGTCCTTGTAAAGAAATGCGAGTAATCTTCGGATTATGTCTTCGAATTTTTTACGGATATATCTCATGAAATTACTTGGACCATTACAGAGACCAAATGGCATCATAGTGAACTCGTACTGACCCGTTGGCGTTACAAAAGCCGTGTACTTCTGATTCTCTTTACTAACCGGCACATGTAACAACCCGTTCTTTAAATCAAGTACCATAAAGACTTTAAAACCTTGTAGCGCGTCTATTTAATCTTCTACTAAGGGCATTGGCTGTTTATCACGAATCATCTTTTTATTTAGATCTCGGTAATCTATACATACGCGACTCGAACCATCTTTTTTACGTACAACTACGACTCGACTAGCATACTCACCCTGGCTAGGCTTAATGACACCTGACTTTAACCATTCGCTTATTTGGTTGTCCACTATCTTCTTCTCCTTTGACGCGTCTGCGGGGCCGGTGATTGACTGGGATATCGTCTTTCAAGATGATTTTGGTCTCGACTTTACTTTTGACATCCTTCTTCGGTTGGTACTCTGCTATCATGGCCTCGATCCTACTTCTATATGGTTCTGACACCTCCATGTCGTAGGCGGTAGTACAAGGTAATACCGTCAGTTTTTCAAATCCTCCTCTGTCTCCTGGGTCTTCAGGGTCGTCCTCTCACGTACAGACTGGCTCTTCCACTCGTATAGTAGGATCTTTTTTCACCCCGCGCCTGCCGATCGTCTACTGCATCTCTGTAGTTTGTCGATTTGTCCTCGTCCGTTCTTTTTTCGTCGTCTGTAGTTCTTTCCTCGTCTGTTGTGTCGTCTTCGTCGGATGTTATTTCGGCGCGTTGTTTTCGTGCTAGCGTATCCCGTAATCTCGTTTTCAATTCCGTCTTCTTACCTGTGGTAGCCACGTTTAATTTCCTTAAAGCGTCCTTGAGATCGACTACTCTAATTTCGTCAATGTCTTGGCCGTCATATCTCCTGATTTTTCGCGGTCTTTCTGGCGACTTCTGCTTACTTTCCCCTTTCGACTCACCGTTGCGTTCGGCACTCATGGCGTTACTTCCGCCCGGCACCTTATTCTGTTGCTTGAAATTGTTTATTTCAAACTGCTACTTGTACGACTTTACGACTTCGCGACTTTAACTTTTCAACTTTACAACTTGGACAACTGAGGTTAAGAACGTGCGTCGTCGGATTGTCTGCCCGATCAGCTCGAAACCGTATATGCAAATCACAGCGGCCGACTTTCCGCTGCTCAACTTGACAACTGACTTACTGTTTGAGACTCATCTTCCTCGCGTACAACACCGTACGTATCGCGATGTCCTTATCGTCATCCGCTTCTCGTCAATCTGGTTCGCGATCCTCCGAACGATCCTGGTCGTAGAAATCCTGCCGATATCCCGGACGAGCCCCCAATTTTGTAGGGATGTCGGTCGAGAAACCAGACAACAAGACTGAGTAAACTAAGATATATATAATGGGCGCATTCAGCGCATAGAACAGTTACGGATTTATGCGCTGAATGGCCTGTGATCCGGAGCGCTCCCACAACATGTGGCGGTAGCGGACGCCATATTTTAGAATGAAAATTTTGATGCTACATCGACGGAACTGTTGTGAGACTTGACTGGAGACATGTGAAAACATGTAAGTTGTCTTGGGTTATGTTTTATGCTGCATTGCAATGGATTATTACGAAGATCAATATACATATAACGGATTAAACTACAATATTGTAGATGTATTGGAAGTGCACGAGAAATTGAAAAATGGTATGTACAATTAGAAATAAAATATTATTTTCAATTAAATTATATAACTAACCTACATAATCTCAAATAAATTACACATGTTCAGCAAACACCAAGTTATATGTAACTTGATGTTTATTGGGATGCATTATTGCGCATATCGTATTTGCGTATGCGCGATAATAATAATATAATAATTGTATGTAATAATTAAATGTTTCAGACGAAGTTTTCTTCCAGTCATATGTGAAAAACAACCTAGGTTGTTTGGACGTTGCCGGTTCTGTTAATGACACTTTGACAGAAAATTGCAGTGGACACATCGCAAGCAGTGAATAAATTGATTAAAATATTTATAGGTTTTGACATTGCAATCAACTTTGTCATCAACATTTTGTTGCATTGTAAAATATGTTTTATGATATAGATACGCTTGATTCGACAACAGAGGAAGGCAATAAACAACAATGGACAGTAAAGGGTACAAAATTATTAGAATTGTACAAGGAGAGAAAAGAAAAGTTCCGTGATCCCAAAACCAAAAAAAGAAACCTGTGGACAGAGATCGTAAATGAAATGGGCAAAAATGGTTATAAGCATTTGACTGAAGATATACTGGACCGAAAGTTGCGCGATCTGAAAAAAACTTTCAGAACAATAAAGGATAACAACCGGAAAAGTTCAACGGGACGAGGACGAATAACATGGGAATATTATGACATCTTTGAAGAAATATTATCTGATGATCGGACAATAAATTTTGGACCGACAATTTCTTCTTTAGATTCTGCTACAACCGCAACACAGTCTTTATCATCTGCTGCGTCAAAAATTTTGTCTCCTACATCGACATCCACTGCTCCGACTCCATCTTCTTCGATGAGATTAGTTGCTTCTTCCGCACCAACAGGACCGCCAACTCTTACACCGCCCGTAAGAACACCATCTCCCGCATCGACAAGGTATGTGTGCCATACACAACCGACAAGGATATCCACGCCACGAGCACACACAAGGACTTTTATGCATATTTCATATTTCTTCGATTCAACGTTCGAAGGGGATTCGTTTGTCGAAGAAAATATTACGAACTCTTACTCTTCTTCTTATTCTTCTTCTTCTTACTCTTCTTCTTCTAGTGTAGCAGCAGAACATTCCTTTAGCGAGTCTGAATCTGTTCCAAATTCTTCAGAATGTACTACTCCATCAACTCAGCGACAACAGAGGAAAATGGCTTCAAGAAAAGAGACTTATGATCTGCGAAAAAAACTGCTTTCGGTGGAACAAGAGCGAGTCAAAATAATGACCGAATTGAAAAAGAGCATTGACGACAACAACAAAATTCAACAGGAGAGGAATGATCTTTTAGACAAAGTACAAGAAATGTAAAAATAGTTTTTTTATTTTCTAAAATCTAAAACATGATGTCATGTCACATCACATAATAATATAACATCACATGCCAATGTTATGACACATAATTTTTTTTTCTAAAACATGGATGTCTATTAAAACATAAGGTTGTACATTCACTTAGTGATATTCATAAAAATAAACGTTTATTTTATTTTTATAAATTGCTTCGTTACAAACTTATGAATCAGCTACAATAGCATTCCTTTTTTCTATTGCTTCCTGCATCCCATACCTGTCTTGGACTTCATTTTGCTCATGGACATCGATTACAGGAGCATCGTCGTTATCGTTCATCCTTTCATTATAGTCTTCTATTTCTCCATTGTCAATTATAAAATTGTGGAGCATGAATGTAGCTGCTATAATTGTGTTTCCAAAGCCTGGATCGGAAATGTCCAAATATTTCAAACGCCTAAATTTTACTTTAAGTAATCCGAATGCGCGTTCAATGATTGAGCGAATAGAACTTAGTCTGACATTATAGCGAATGTGAGCCGCGAGAAGATGCCCATTATCCCGAAATGGGGTCATTAAATTTAACATTAACGGATATGCGCAGTCTCCAATTAAATGTTGGCGCTGAAGGAGAATTGGATTTTCCCTATCTGTCAACATTTGAAATAGTCTACTATTTCTGAACACGCGTGCATCGTGCATCCTTCCTGGCATACCTATATATAGACATACCTATACATCGATGAACCGTGCAGAATGATCGCAAACCCCTGTAAGAAATTTTTTTCTTAATTTTTTGATAATTTATTTTGAAGGACTACAAAAATTTGAAAATAGTACTTTATACCTTGTAATATTATTAAATGAAATTGTTTTCTGTTAAAATAATCATTCGCATTTCTAACTGGCTGCTTTATTGGTATATGGCATCCATCAATTGCCCCCACAACATTTCGTATACCGCGTGAACGTTCTTCGAATATCTACAACATTATGTACAAGAATAAATCTTAATGAAATTAAACTTATATACAATAAACTTATATACAAACACACATTATTAAAATTCTTACCTGCGATGAAATAGCTTGTTGTGCAGCGTTTGGCCATTAAACATACTGTGGCATTAATTCTGCTAAAGCACTTATTATTGATTTAAATATACCATGTCCTGTACTTGTCGGAATATCAAACCGATCACGAACTGCCAGAAAAGACTCGGGCTTACTTAACAACCATACAGTAAATAATAACTTTTTATTCAGAGGAATATTGACATTTAGTTCGTTTTGCATATGATTTCCAACTACGTTCAGCAATACCTAAATGTTAAAAAATAATTGTATATACGAGGTTTGTTAAAAAAAAAAGGTGACTTAAAATTTCGCGGACTACATACATTCGATTTTCGAATTTTTTTTTTTGTTGTGTTGCTACACATGTCCCCAACATATGTTGACATTATCAGCCATTTTGCATTTTTAGTTTTTTTTGACAGATATAAAGGTTAGACGTGTTTTGGTGTGCTTGGCGATTTTTTGCTATCGAAAAAAATGGATCAAAGAATCTGTATTAAATTTTGTGTGAAAAATAAAATTAAGTGCTCCGACGCACTTGAAATGTTGACTGTGGCACTTGGCGAGTCTACTTTGAGCAAAAAAAGTGTTTATAAGTGGTACAAGCTCTTCACAGAAGGCCGAGAAGATGTTAATGACGATGACCGCCCTGGACGCCCCAGCACGTCAACAACCGATGAAAACGTTGAAGCAGTGAAGAACATTGTTAAGGAGAATCGTCGAATCACTATTAGAAAAGTTGCTGAGGATGTCGGCATATCGGTTGGCTCATGCCATGAAATTTTTTCGGATGTTTTGGGCATGAAACGTGTGGCAGCGAAGTTTGTTCCGAATGCGCCAGCACACACGTCATTGCTTGTTCGTGATTTTCTGGCCCAAAACAACACCGTAATCATGCCTCAGCCACCGTATTCACCGGACTTGGCCCCCTGCGACTTTTTCCTGTTCCAAAAACTGGAAAGACCCATGAAAAGACGGAGATTTGCCACGATTCAGGAGATAAAGACCGCATCGCTAGAAGAGCTCAAGACCATACCAAAAAGCGCATATCAGAAGTGCTTCGAGGATTGGAAAAAGCGCTGGCACAAGTGTATTATATCTGAGGGGGATTACTTTGAAGGGGACAAAATTGATATTGATGAATAAATAAATATTTTTCGAGAAAAATAAAAAGTCACCTTTTTTTTTAACAAACCTCTTACATTCCATTATCAATCTATCATACATCATATAGGATATAATTACAGGAGAATACGTACCTCAAAAGTTATTCGAGTCATTCGAAAATGTTCTCTGAATTGATCGTCCGTGTATGTCGGAATCGTCAACTCAAAATATTCTGCGTTTCGCGTCTTTGTCTCTTGACGCTGAGCGTGTATTAGATTATCGATCTCGGGCAACGGTTGGATCAAATTATCGATAATATTACCCACGATATTCATATTCAGCCCGTTGTCAGCCACAAATTGCAAAAATGCATTTAAAGAATCCATATTTCACGTTATTTACACTTAAGATAAAATACACGTGGATCAGATGTTGAGTGGTATCGACCGCTCACTCAGCAAAGCATTCAGCGAAAAACAGCGCTGGGAGAGGGAGCGATCCCGCAACAGTTTTGTGCGCTGAATGCGGCCATTGTAATATAATGTAGAATAAGTAGTACACAAAAGTATCTCACGTGTATAGCGGAAATCTCTCTATCTAATAATACTCGGCTGACTGCCGTACGCTTTGTACCCGACTGTAGTCTGGATTCGACTGTCTCGCTCGTTCGCTCGTCGTTGCTATGCGTCTTATTCTATATCATCCGTATTCTT
This sequence comes from Leptothorax acervorum, assembly GCA_035220615.1. Classification (NCBI taxonomy): domain Eukaryota; kingdom Metazoa; phylum Arthropoda; class Insecta; order Hymenoptera; family Formicidae; genus Leptothorax; species Leptothorax acervorum. The sequence goes on from JASTWQ010000303.1 coordinate 47,916, forward strand.
TTGCGCGCCGCCTCGCGAGAGGTTCCGAACTTACTTACTACCACTGCCGCTATCCGGTGAGTTCCGAATCTCTACTCCTACATTTATATATATAGCAAATACTTTGCATAATCTGCTCTCGACAAACTTGACTTTGCCCGATATATGCATGTTTTATGTATTAATTTTTTAAATAACTTATAAATTTATACAAACTACACACATTAAAGGATGTCAAACTGTCAGATATAATTCTAAGTTATAATACAAAAATATTTAGATTTAATTTTATCAGAGATATAAATGTTGATAGTCACTATTATTACGACGCACAGTGGGGCCATTTCAAATTCTAGGTGAAAAAAATTATTTTTATTCAGAAAATGATTCAAAATGAGATACTGAACAGAGGATAGTCAAAAAATTTTGTCCAGCCTTTTAGCTGTATTGCAGCCAAAATAGCTATTTTTGTACATAAAAATAAGTAAAACTCAATGTCAACTGCAAAAATAAATATTTAAGTAGGAAAAAAATATTTTCACATGAGAAGTGATTCAAAATACAGTACTAGGCATAGGAAGCAGTATCCCCAAAAAATTGTCCACTTATAAAAGAAGTCGTTTTTTTCGAAGTCGTTTTCCGCTCACTCACTGCTCTGCACAACATCTAATTTCCTACCAAATTTGTTGTAGCGTCGCTCGAGTTGGCGGCAGAAGTTCCACATATCATTACGTAGTGTAGTGGATGTAGGCTCATTGAGCTCACATTGCAGCTTTGTTAATATAAATTCGTATAAATACTGAACTGACTTCTTGTTGGACACCTTTGTGAGCGCAATGAAGAGGCAATTTTGCAGTGCATGTATAAGTTTATGGTATGAAATTGATTCCATCTAAAATAAAATATTTAAAAATGAACACGAATTATAGGATAATAATTTATATCTCAGATCAATTTTTAGTTACATTTTAAATAAGTTTGGGCATTTTGTAATTGTGGATTGGCTAGGTGGTAAGAATGCATAAAATATAATCTTTTTTCAAGAGCATTATGTTATCGACATTTTCATATGTTTATAGCCATTACTGTGTTGTGTATATGCGAGAAAACCACTATTTTAATTTAAAAAAAAACGAATTTATTCATAATTTTGCACCTACTAAAAGCTCTAAATAGTGTATCTGCAACTATCTGCAGGCACTTTTACATTAATAGGTTAGAGGGGACTCTAAAGAAGATATCTGTGTGTTTTTGAGCGTGGTTTCTCGTGGTCGCATTATACTTTTGCAATTTTATAGTTACAAATTATTTACTAAAATTACTAATTAAATGTACTCATTTACCTTGTACCGAGGAACATAAATAGTAAATCCAACTGAAAATGTTGATACAATGTTAAACCAGCTTCCAAATGATCATAAATACGACTACTTTCAATCACTGTATAATGTAACAATGAAGCAACAAAGAAAGGTCAACAACTTTAAGTAAAATCGACATACAGCGAGCCACCGCTTAATGCGTTACTATGACGACGACGGAACGCTGTTTTGTTTTGTCAACATTGTTGCCATGTTCGGTAGACCTTTCAGAACAACATTCTAATCCAGAATACGTGTTTACGAATTTTCATTTTCCGACTCTTTTCCACCTAGAATTTGAAATGGCCCCACTGTGCGACGTTCGATGTATACAATATCTAATGTAATTTCTCGCCTTTGACGTCATGATTTCACATGAGAGAAGGAGAGGGAGAGGGAGAGGGAGAGAGAGAGAGAGAGAGAGAGAGAGAGAGAGAGAGAAAGAGAGAAAGAGCGTGCACGAGAGCGTGCACGAGAGCGTGCACGAGAGCGAGTTTATTATCACACACGTAGTTTGCTTATACTATAGTTTATTATCATGCACAGTATGTTATGTCTTGCCATACAATACTTTCTTATTATAAGCAGAAATTTGAGACCGAAGATTTGTTTGTAACGAATGACAAAAAGCCATAAATTATCTCGGCTGTGAAAGACTAAAGAGAGGCAATTAATGTCGTAAAATTGTTAGCTTTTATGGCCAACTGTTTTTTTCGCTACATTGGAGATAAGTTTCTCTTTGTAACACGGGAAATTTTGTTGCTTGTAACGGGAAAGTATGTACAAAACGCATTTTTAATGCTCAGAGAGCTCGATTGTTCAATCTACGAGACTTGGCGTTTCTTTCACATAATGCTGCCATGGTTTTCGGCGTAGAATAAAAATGTTTTTATCTGTTATTATGCGTTCTTTCCTTCTCCGCGCGATTCGATTGTCTCGAGTCTCAACTAATGAGTTGGTCTTTCCGACGCGGATTTTGTCCGTTGTGTAGCGCACATCCGCGGTCTACATTTCTGTATTAGCGTACTGGCGATTAACGTTCTTCTAAGATCACTAAAGGGTTAAATCAGTAAGTATTTAAAACACTCGTTATTTCTAGAGAAGCAAAATATGCAATCTGTACAAATAATATTCCTCAAACGGTATAACGTACAGACAACGGCCGCCTTTACACATAAAGTTCACGCACCAATAATGCTTAAATTAATAAGGCCTTAAAATTTTCTCGGAATTATCTTTTGTTCAACTCCTTCAAGATAAATAAAAAAATTACAGTTAAAATGAGCAATAAACCTTCAGGCGCTGAATGCAGAAAATGAAAGCTAGACAGGGATAGAGAAGGGCAAAAGCAGGCTGGCTCTTTTTTGAAGTACTTAAGACAAGAGCGAAAGCCGATCTCTTCGTATGCCAATGAAACCAGCAAGACACAGACAGATGATGTTCGTAGAGTGACTAAAATTGAACAGCCTGAACGTGATAAAAATTTAAATATAACAATAATTAAAAGTCAAGAAACCGAAAAAAATTGGTCTTATGGTAGTTGTCATCAATGGTGTAATAAAAAAGGCATAGGGGTGGTGGAGGGGGGAGGGGGCCGCCCAAGGCGCCATCTTCCCTTACTACGCCACTGTTTCTGGGTAAGGATAAACTGCGAGTATTGCAACATAAATTTTGTAAATTATCCGCAGAAAATTTTGATTTGCTGACACAAAAAGGCGTCTTTCCATACGAGTACATTGACTGCGTCAAAAATTGAAGGACTCGTGTCTACCACCGCGCGACTCGTTTTACAGTTCATTGACAGGTGACACCATATCCGAGAGCAATTACGCGCACGCGATCAACATCTGGCAGCGGTTCTCCATCCAAACGCTCGGCGAGTACAGCGATCTTTACCTCAAAACCGATGTCTTGTTGTTGGCCGATATCTTTGAAAACTTTCGCGATAGCTGCGTCGCGAGTTATGGACTTGATCCCGCGTACTATTACACTCTACCGGGTTTTACGTGGGACGCGATGTTGAAGCCTACGCGTGTCAATTTCGAACTGCTTACAGACATTGACATGATCATATTCATCGAACGTGGTATACGCGACGGTCTGAGTCAATGTTCAAACAGATACGCACGTGCCAACAACAAGTACATGCAGTCCTACGATCCATCGAAACCAACATCATACCTGATAAATTTTGATGTAAACAACTTGTACGGCTGGGCAATGTGTCAACCATTGCCTTACGCAGATTTTCAATGGGTCGACGACGCTGTCAATTTTAATGTCATGGATGTCGCGTTGGATTCCCCGACAAGCTACATTCTCGAAGTTGACTTGAAGTATCCGCAACATCTTTGTGACGCGCACACTGACCTACCGTTTTGCAGACGCGCGACAAATCACCCGGTAAGCGGCAGGACAAGCTCCTCGCAACATTATATGATAAGAAGCGTTACGTCATACATTATCGCAACCTGCAGCAGTGTACTTGTCACAGTCTCCATATAGCAAAAATTCCGCATATTGTAATTCGCGCAATCTTCATGGCTTCGCGATTATATAGAACTCAATACGAAATTTAGAACACTGGCCAAAAACGAATTTGAGAAAAATTTATACAAATTGATAAACAATGCTATATTTGGTAAATATAGCGAATGTGCGCAATCACGTTGACGTGCGACTCGTAACTCTTTGGAAGGGTAGATACGGCGCGGAGAAATTAATCGCGAAAACAAATTTCCACAGTCGAAGCATCTTTTCGGATAATCTTGTCGCAATAGAAATTCGAAAACTCGAGGTAAAGTTCAACAAACCAATCTACGTGGGCATGTGCATCCTCGACATATCCAAGACATGTTTGCACGAATTTCATCATGAGTACATGTTACCATTACATGGCGAGAAATGTAAAGTTATGTACACCGATACGGACAGTCTTATTTATCACATCGAGTGTAACGACGTGTACGATACCATAAAGCGTGACATTGACAGATTCGACACGAGCGATTACGTGGTCGATAATGCGTACGGCATCCCACTCGCTAATAAAAAAATGCCGGGCTTGATAAAAAATGAAAACAACGGTGTGATAATGACCGAATTTGTCGAGCTTAGAGCAAAAATGTATGCCTTGTGAGTCGATGGCAAGAAAGACACGAAAAAGGTTAAAGGCGTCAAGAGTAACGTTGTCGCGAGGACGATAACGTTTGACGATTACATGCGGTGTTTGAACGAAGAGATTGAAATGACGCGTAGTCAATCGTGTATAAGATCAAAATTGCATCAGGTATATACCGTTTACAAGAAAAAGATTGCCCTAAGTCCGTACGTCGATAAGCGATACATTGTACCCGATTCTACAGAGACGCTGCCATGGGGACATTATAAAATACCATTATAAATATATGTATTTTGTAAACAAGAATATGTATATCTTGTAAATAAGATGACTCATTTGTATAATATGTTTATATATTGTAATATATATTTACAAGAGTTTATAATTTTTACAATACATTATTCTTGCGTATCCAATTGTGTGAATTATTGAGAATCTCAGCCACTTTACATAAACCTCATCCCTCCTCTTGAGCAACACTTTTCCTACGAGATACACGTCGGGATTAGCGACGCGATGTAACTCGTATTCGTAGAATCCTCCGGCGACGGGATTTCCGCAGGAATCTTCCAATAGATACGTCACAGGATTAGTTTTCTGCACTTTGACGATTCTAAACACCTCCGTGCTCCAATTTGGCGTGTAGTCGTGTACCCTTTCTCGAAGATTGTCTTGAATTTACTCACGCGTACCGAGTTGCCCACTTTGAATCGCGCGGGAGTCGCGATTTTTACGTGGCTGTACATCGTTGTTAGAAGCTTGTTAGCGATCGCGGGAGTAACATCGATGGGTCGCATGCCGATAGTTCGATGCTTTCGCGCGTTGTAATCTGACACGAGACGCAACAGCGAGTCGACCCATCTGTAATTTCCATTGTGCGTAAACATTTTCCACATGTTGTTCTTTAGCGTGCGATTAAATCGCTTGACGACCGATGCCCTCATTACGGAGTACGTCGAATAGTGATTGATATTGTGTTTCTTTAAAAGTTTCTGCACGTTTGAGTTGTAAAATTTTTTCTCCCTCTCAGTCTGCAGATTTTTCGGGCATCTTCCGTTGCGCCGTCTCGAATTATTTTTGCAATCGCCGTAGTAACCTCATTTTCGCTCTTGGCATTGAGCGGTACGGCCCATGCATGCTTGCTCAGCACGTCGATAACGGTGAGTATATAGTGGTAGCCTCTGTTGAATCGCGTGTAAAGACGCATCTCAACCACATACGCCTGCCACAGGTCATCGTATCCGCGCACTATGACGCGTCTTCGTGGAAAATTTATTCTCGCCGGAGCATGCAGTTCCTCCACCAGCTGCCGCTTCTTAGCTGTTTTCTTCTTACTAGCCATAATAACATGCTTGTTGTCATGGCTAGTAAGAAGAATTTGCTAATGATGCTGAGATCAGGTGTACGTTCCGTTTTATCTATTCGCGATGATTCGTAATAATTTGCTGAATCGTCTTTTGAAGCTTATTTAGGGTAATCTGCACTTTTGGAACGCTGCCATCTTTCTCTCGATTTCATCCTGTCGATCCTGCGTATGCTCTGTTGCACGTATCGTTTGCTGCCGGCATCGCCATCGTCTACAGGTAGCGCTACACGTCGAATCTTGCGTGACTTTGCACCAAAGCAAAATGGAGCAAAATGATTGACTGCATGTACAATGTACATATTAAGTTAATTTTATTAATTCACACGTTTTGTATTTTCAATTTTATTAGTTTATATGTTTTGTATTTTAGTTTTTATTAATTCATACATTTTGTAATTTTAATTTAATTAAAAATTTTCTTCCCATTGATGTAAATAAATCAATTTTAATATTAAAAAGAAAGCTTATAGTAATGTACGTCGTAAAATAATATTTTGAAAAAATTTATTTAAAAATTATTTCGTGGGTTATGATGAAGTACGCCCGTTTTGAATTATTTTACGTTAATTCTTTCTATTTTATTTCATTATGTTAACTTCTTTCTTTTCTAAATATTTAAGATTTTATCATAATTTTTAAGAACGTGTAGAGAGTGGCTAGACTTATATCAGAATTGAATAAATAATTGGTATTAGCAATTTTATAACCAATTCAATCAAAAGTTGGAACAAAAAATGATTTCATCGATTTGATCAATTTTTATCGCGGAGATTTATTACCATCATATGAATTAACCAAATAAATATGACATAATGACACATATCATGAATATATTGAATTATTGAATAAATAATTCATTACGGACAAACAAAAATAGTTTGGTGCTACTTTCCGGGCGGAGACCGTCCGGCGTGCGACAGGTTAGGTTAGGTTTTGACCGGATATTTAGGTTAACGCGTTACGACTCATTCATCAATATCTCCGAAATTTCAAAAGATTCGTGGAACACGGTCGCCACTCGATTTTACCCGTTAAATCGAGAAAGGTAAGTACACTACTAACCGTATCTGTCGACTAATTCCCCTTTTTTCTGTTTTAGGTGCTCCGGACTGCTGCTGGCCGCTCTTTCGTCGTCGCTGGATCTTCTTTGTGGAAGCCGCTTCAACCAACGATGCTGGACCTCAATCGCCTCGGATGGACCCACAGGATCGTCGCAGAATCTCAGGTAAGTATCGTATACTATGCTTATATCATAAGCAATGTGCATTTTCTCGCACTTAATTTCCGCATGAATATCGATTAACGAAGAATCTTCCGCTTGGAAAGTAACTCAGGATGGGTCACGGGATATCGTCGAACGATTTCCGACACTCTGGATATCTCTTTATATACCAATGTATTTATTCAACAAATTCGAATAAATAGTCATTACAGTTCGATTCACAATGATTTACTATCACTCGCGGTGTCACATTGAGATCGCTGGTTACAGTTCGCGTGTAGCTCGTAAAATCAAGAAAACTTGAAATAATTCGCCTATCACTCCGCAACTCGGGTATCATCGGTCGTTACGAGAATATCAAGTATCCTCCCGTATGACTGTCCTTGGTTTCGTACACGGAAGTCATACTTTGAAAATTTACATGTGTCGATCGCACTAACTTTTCGCGAAATAGCGGATATCGCTCCGTACGCGGGATCAACGGTTGTAACGAGAGCTATCTTCGCGCGTGTTGATCGTTCAAGCTCTCCCGATAGACCCCCTTTACTGTTACGCATGAATCGCATACAATTTCTATGTATCACGAAATTTCTCGCTTTCGCAATATATCGGATATCGCTCCGTACGCGGGATCCGTGGTTGTATAGAGAGACGTGTTGACAGCTCGCGCTCTCTCGACAGCACGGGGGTGCAACTAGTAGGAGAAGGGGAGAAACATCATGGCGGCAGGTCCAGGCAGGATCGGGGGTAATGCGCGCGCATATCGTGAGCCGAAACAAGCCGAACGTCGATCGGGCATGGTCGGCGTCGGAGACTCGGAGACACGAAAAGTGAAAGTGAAAAGTCATTGTGCCTGCCATATTGAATTGAGTGTCGGTGGTGCCTGGTGGATCGCGATCGCGGGGTATCAGGGGCTCTTCTTCTTCTTATCTCGGACCCTAAGTCTCCCTACGGAGATCAATAGCCCGGTGTATCTAAGATTTTGACAGTGAGGATAACACTGTGACTATATCCCTGATATAATATCGGAGGATGAGAACGGGCAAAAGAGAACTCAAGTCATTATACCGACAACAGACAATTTGAAGTGCGACATATGTAATAAAAGCTTCAAAACGTCTTTCCAGTTACTCAGGCATAATAGACTAAAGCACGCTCGTGAGGAGGATATAACTACGAGAAACTTTCCTTGCGACTCGTGTCCTAAAAGGTTAGTTGAAATATTTAGTTGATATGCATATACAAGTACATTATCTTTTTCTATCTTGTTTTATCTATGTTATTTAGTTAATAAAATTCTCAGTAATTGGAATCGTCTTATTAAATCAAGTCTTTATTTTTCAGGTATCCAGATCAGGGTTCGCTCGCCCGCCACCGAAAGACTCAAACTGCCGATCGACCGTTCTAGTGTTTGGAGTGCCACAAAAATTTCCCCACGTCCACGGCACTACGTCGTCACTTGACGCTACATAATTCTCAATCGCGACCGCTTCCTTGCATTTACTGCGGTCGGCGGTTCATGGATAAGACCAGTCTAGCGAAACACGAGGAGTCGCATATACCTAACGAACAACGCAAGTATACGCGATATATGTTAGAAGACCTAAAAGTATGTTAAAGATAAGAAAAAACCGGTACAGGTAACTTCAGGCCATTACGAAAAAACCAAGCAATTTAAATCATTGTGATTTAGTTGCATTTTCTGTTTATTTGCATTTTTAGTTTCTCTTTGATATATTTGGTTTTCGAACTCTTTAATTGTACGGTTTTTTCTTTTTCCCACTTATTATAGAATCGTATATTCTGTTATGTGTTCTATTATTATAGACTTTATTTGAAATCAAAATGTATTTTATGTTACACACTTTGACATAAAAATGTATTTTATGTTAAACTTTGAAATTAAAATGTAATTCTATGTTACACACTTTGAAATAGAAATGTATTTCATGTTATAAATTTTGAAATAAAAATGTATTCTATTTTATATGCAATTAATTTGTTCTTTATTGCGCATTCCCTCATTTAATGACGAAAATAACATTATTTATTAACATATATTATTCTATATTATTTACAGTTCATATAGGCCGTGTTCCGATATACACTGCCAGTATTGAAAATCTATAGTTTACGTATAACGTAAATTATAGATTTTCAGTACTGGCAGTGTATTCGGAACACAGCCACAGATATAGAACGTAGTACCAGGTCCAGGCCACTTGAAGCGCGTCGATCGCGCGGCGGCGTTTCGTGTTTCCACTGTTACAAAGGAAGTTTGTACTTCTATTTGTATATGTTCTGTGCTCGACAGACTCCTCGATCGCTCGCTCGCTGCTGGGTGTATCCCCTCCTGGACGGTATCCCCACTCTTGTTATTGCATCAGCCATCACGTGATTGTCGCCTGTTCGCAACTGACAAACAAGTCTGACAAACACGCAGGAATGTCTACGGACTTTCTATTATGTTTCTCGTTCGCCGGAAATTATTTATGGATACAAATCGAGAACATTCGATATGACGCTTTATCATGATTTTATCGATTTTACACAGATACAATTTTCTGGATGAATTTTTGCATCCGGGCGACGGACATCGCTCGCGCTTTGCATGCGGGATTATCGCTACTCGCTATTCACATTTATATGCCGTTTTTCCGGCTCGGACGTTCGTGCCGGATTTTCGCCTCACCATGGTCGGATTCGAACGGGACCGCGATAACATTGCTATTTGACATCCCGTAAAGCTATTTATCAGATGAATTTCAAGATCGCATCCGTGTGCCAGGTTATTGGCGCACCCTCGACGAATCGAAACGGGATCACGATATCCATGCTTACAATGATCTCGGAAATGCATCCGTATAGGTCTTTTCCCTGTAGAAGGTCTGTGCGTCGATCTTGTCGCACAGAATTCGTAGGACGACGGGACTCGGTGCGTCGCACTCCCGGGGCACCTAGGAAAGTCATCGCAGAGGATTGTTCCAGGGTAAGGTGCTCGTGCTGGGTATTCGCGGCATCCAGGTCGGATCAGGGTAAAACTCAACATTCATTTAGGACCTCCAGTGGTCATTTGGTTGTACGAGGTCTGTGCCAAGATATTGCCGCACAGCGATCGAAATTCTATTTGAGCGCTATATACGTCTTATTTGACGTCCCGAGAACACATTGCCACTGTTAGTTTACGTGGATCTTGTTTGTGCATTGTTATCTCCGCACAGGCATCGAACTTGATCGGCATCACGATTATCATGCTCGCCGACATCTAACTAACTCCTCGGAATAGCCTCCTCCAGGAGAAGAGGTACGTGCAGGGGTTTTGCTGCACGTCGGTCGGACAACGGCGAGAACACGTGAGGCGTGTTTCTCACGACTTATTATGCCACTCTAAGTAGTCCTCTCCTGTAGATAACGTTTGTGCACGACTCCTGGTGCACCACGGTCCGTCGAGGATAAAAATTGCATTTTTGCCCTTTATCAACGCTCATAAGTCGCATCGTGGCGACAGCTCTCGCGAAAACTTCACGTGACGCGATTCTCATGCACGACGTATCAGTCTCATTACTACATGCTCGGACGCATGCGACTAGTCACGCTAATTCGCGATAACGCTGAATCACGGGGTTACCCTCTTTATCTAATAGTATTGAGTCGGTAGGAAGACTCGCAAAATTTATTTGGTATCATTCAGATCGAACCAGTCTCTCTTAATTAACGAAAAGGAAAAGAAAACATAAAATCTATTTATCGCCCTTATTGGCTTTTAATGTAACACAAAATAATCATCGAGTCGTCCGTTGGCGACAATCCGTCGCTCAATCTTCGGACGCGTATTCGTTACGTACGCCGGTACATCGCAAAATCATCGTTAACCTAATTCTTAAGACTATTCGGCATATCGCGCCGCTACGCTACTTAATAGCTATCTAAAGAAAGTGTCTTATGGACAACGCAGAAAGACGGCATGTCATATGGACATTGTAAACCGAAACAAAAGAATAATTTGATTGCGGTGTGCGTGTAAAAGAAAGAAAATAACGACGGAAATCGGACGCGACCCAATCATGAGCGATGTCTGACTTACTCGGGCCTGCTGTCCCGTGGGCGGACGACCACCTTCTTGCCGCATGTCTCCATGCCGACGATTCGTGGCAGAACTCTGGAAGCCACCATGTCGGTCATGTCTGCCCCATCCTTCCGGCCGTCGGCACGCGGCTCGGCTGACGACATCACCAATGCAGCCTCCGGCTGCAAGGTTAGGTCAGAGCGATCGTGTCCGAGCGTGCGTGTACATCCATTTTGTATCGTGCTCTCCAGCGCATTAGGCACCAGCGAATATAATAAAGTATTACTCAACGTAACAATAGTTTACATTCGATATCTGGCTTTACCCACCAAATACATAACAGAAAATGGCGACGAAGATGGGATCGCTGATAAAGAGAGTGCGAGAAAGTTCGAGAAGAAGAAGGCCGCCATCGGCAGTTAGAGACACGTGCGAGATACGACGGCGGTAACTGTGCGTTGCTTTTACGGAAGCATTACATACGCGACATTCGGACAAAACACGCCTATACGAGGGCGTTACAACGACTAGTAAAGTCGGATTGCGTGGAAACTTCGTGTTCGAGGAACGATCGGCAAGCTACACGGGACAGACATTTTGTATGCACGGGCCATTACAGTGTACGGCTCGTGGCAGTTACGATACAGACTTTACGTGTGATACAACGCGTCAGTGGTGAGTGGCCACGTTACAGAACATTACAACGAGATTTCGGAAACTTCGTGTAGCAGATTACATGAGCGGTGAGGACAACACCGGTGCAGACAACATGGCGGAAGTGGTGCTACATGGAAACTTCTCGATCGACACTTTCGATCCGGCGACCACAGAGTGGAACCGTTGGCTACAGAGATTTGTTACATTATATTGGTTCAACAGTGTTCGACGTTATTTGAAACCGGCTAGCACCGGCGGACCAGTACACAACTTCATTCCAGAACTTCGTCACCAGTTTAGGCGAATTTTACGCGCCGCAGCCGTTGGAAGTCGCCGAAAATCGATTCTATCAAAGGAAGCAAAAAAAGGGAGAATCGATTAAAGACCACGTAGCTGCTTTGCATAAGCTCAGTATGCATTGTAATTTTGGTGCAGATTTAAAGACGGCGTTGAAGGACCAATTTGTGTTTGGGCTGACCAGCCACCGAACTCAATCAAGGCTGTTGGAAACGAGGGACCTGACGTTCGACCACGCAGTGCAGATTGCTACAGCAATGGAATTGTCGGAAAAAGATGTACAACAACTACAGGCGGGAACAGCAGTGGTGGAGTATCTGGGCGCCAAAGACAAACGAGAGAAAAAGCAACAGCGGAAGAAGAAACCAGCAGGAAAGTATGCCGAGGAAAAAAGCGAATCTAACGAAACGAATGTCGGTTAAAATAATGTTAGTAAAGCTATTGTAAATACAAACACTAATGTAACTTGTTAAATGCGGCAGTAACAACCTAGCAAATAAATGTCCTATAGATCGCAATATTAAATATAATAACTGCGGGATAACAGGCCATTTGCGAAAAGTTTGCAGATCTGCGAAACGTGTAACTACAAATGCGTTAGAGGAAATTTTACTTATTGAGCATACAGAGCACCGAGAGAAATTTTACAAGATTCTTACTGAAGAAGGTATATCCTTACGTTTCGAAGTGGATAGCGGAGCGGCAGTTTCGATTGTAAATGCAAGTATTGTACAAAAATATTTTCCGCATAAACGATGGCAACATACAAACGTACAGTTAGTTACTTTCTGCAAAACTTCGGTTAAAGTAATCAGAGTGATATCAGTGGCAGTCACGTGGCGTGGCAGACTGATCGATTTAAATTTATACATTTCGTCCGTAAATCGCGAACCATTATTGGGACGTGAATGGATCCAGCAATTACAATTGCAACTCGCAGATTCAGTTAATACGTTAAATGATACACGCGTTACTCATAAACAAGCTCGACTCAAGCGAATACTACAGCGTTATCGTGATAAGTTAGATCGATGTTCTACAAAAATTAGAGGCGTTCAAGCGAAATTAACGTTAAAGAAGGATACAAACCCAGTATTCGCTAAACCACGGAAGGTACTATTCAAGTTGTTACCCTTAGTGGAACAAGAGTTAGAAGCACTCGTACGAGATGGGGTGCTGGAAAAAGTTCATATGTCGCGGTGGGCCACACCAGTTGTGCCCGTACTTAAGAAAAATAACAAAGTGCGTCTGTGCGTCGAATTTAGTATTACAGTTAATCCGAATCTAGTAGTAGATGAGCATCCGTTACCAACTACTGACGAGTTGTTTGCGTCAACAGCGGGAGGAATCAAGTTCTCAAAAATTGATTTAAAGCAAGCTTATCTGCAGTTACAAGTGTGCAAGGAAGACCGCAAATTACTGGATTTAAACACGCATAAGGAACTTTTTAGGAGCACTAGGCTCATGTACGGCGTGTCGTCGGCACCTGCTATATTCCAGCGTAAAATTAAAATTATTTTGCAAGGCATTCCCGGGGTCGTAGTGTTAATAGACGATATTAGGGTAACGGGATCGGATGAGGAGAATCTGAAGCGTTTAGAGTTAGTGCTGCAACGGTTAGCAGATGCTAATATTTGGATTAATGAAGATAAAAGCGAATTTCTTCAGGACAGTGTACAATACTGCGGATACAAAGTAGATAAAAACGGTATTCATAAAATGCATGATAAAATGCAAGCAATCGATCAGATGTCACAACCGAGTAACGTTTCCGAATTGCGTTCTTTCTTGGGAATGGTAAATTATTACGGTCGGTTCATACAGAATTTAAGCACAATCCTTACACCGCTTAAGGGGTAAGGCCACCCTGGGCGTCAAAAAGAAAAGGTCAATTTCGGGATTTTTTTTAAAGAGTATAGTAAATGTTATCGAATTTTCGTCAAAAGTACTTTATAAAACTTGCCTTGAGGTACAAAAATAAATTTTTTCAAAAATTTTTATTAAAAAATGGCGGCTCCAGAACCAGGCTCCGACGACGCCTGTATATAAACGGGCGGACAGAAATCTCCTTCAGATTTGCACCTGGAACAAAAACCCAAAATTTTTCTTTTAATAGATACCCTAAACTAGTGCACCACGTAGGGATTTTTCGATATCTTATAAACTTTGTTTTTTATAAACAATTAATGACAAAATTTTTACGTGAAAAAATGAGTTTTGGGTTCATATGCTCACCATTTTCCGAAAAGACAGTATTTTCAAATTTCCCTACGTGGTGCACTAGTTTGCGCACATGTTCAATTGCCAACATGTTCAATCGCGCACATGTTCAATTGCGCACGGTTTTTTTGCACACATTTTTATTGCGCACAGTTGTATTACGCACATGGTGTATACACACACACACACACACACACACACGCGGGGGGTGCAAGGGGGGCCTTTGGCCCTCCTCCCGCACCCCCTCCGCTGGTGGGGAGAGTGGACCTCGCTTTATGAGAACTGTGCGTAAAGAAACCGTGCGCAATTGAACATGTGGGAAATTTAACATGTGCGCAAAAGAACTGTGCGCAATTGAACCGTATCCAATCGAACAGTGCGCAACTTTATGTGTGTAATAGCACGGTGTGCAACTGCAACGTGTCCAATTGTACTGTGCGCAAGTGAGCCTCTCCCCTTCCATGTAACGAAAAGATTGTAATACCGAGCGCATTGCGTGAACGTCTATTACGAGAACTACATATTGGTGGCCAGAGTTAGATCGATCTATTGAGGAAATAGCGAGAACATGCAGTATTTGTAGTACTTATCGAAACAATCCACCCAAAGTGGAAGTACATGAATGGGAACCGGAAAAAACCCTTTCAAAAGAGTGCATATCGATTATGCCGGTCCTTTTATGAACACATACTTGTTCAATTCCGTTTCCGGCGTGTGTGAAAGTGACACGTGTGCGTGCGAGCGAAGCTTTTGTTGGTTGGAGAAGCAGTTTGAAGGAGCGCAGCTTGTTGGAGAGTGTGTGAGAAAGAAGAGTGGAGGTGAAAGAGTGCGGGAGAGAGTGCAAGGGTAAGAGGGAGGAGTTGTCTAAGAGGTAAAGATAAATAGGGCAAGGGGCTGCCAAGAGATTAACAGAGTATGGAAAGTATGTAGAGAGGTGACGGGATAAGTAAAGCCGAGTGGCAGCACGTGTGTAGACATAGATTAGATTAGAATATAATAGAAAGTTCAAAAGATAAGATGAGTGAGAGTGTAAGTGGGAAAAACTGTAAGTGGGAAGAAGAGTGGGATGGAAAGAAATACAGGGTTTATTAAAAAGAGAGGGGTAAAGGAGAGAGAAAGGTGTGATAGTATGGGGAGTTTAGATGAAATATGGAAAAAAAAGAGGGAGAAGGATGAATTAGAGAAGGATGATATTTTTAGAAATAGCAAAAAAGCACCGAGGTCACTATCAGGGATGACAGAGAAGACCGAAGGTTTTGAGAAATCAAAAGATTTAAAAGAGATGATGAGAGAAATGAAAGAGAATTTTAAATGCATGTTGGGGGAAGTAAGGGAAGGCTTCAAAGATCAAGAAAAGAGGATAAAAGAGGAGATGGAAGAGATGAAAAATGAATTAAGAAGAAAAGAAGAGAGATGGATTAAAGAGAAGGAAGAGCTCAAAACAAGGATAGAAGAGATGGAACGTAAATTGGACAAATTAAAGATAGAGATGAAAGGAGTGACTCCTTTAGAAAGAGGGGGGAGAGAAATTGAGGGGAGAGTAAAGCAAATTGAAAAGAGAATAGAATTGAGAGAGAGAGAGAGAGAGAGAGAGAGAGAGAGAGAGAGAGAGAGAGAGAGAGAGAGAGAGAGAGAGAGAGAGAGAGAGAGAGAGAGAGAGAGAGAGAGAGAGAGAGATGATGATGATGATGAATCGCTATTTATTAGGCGCTCCGGGATTTCTCTCCTCAAGCGCATATACAAAAGAAATAGAATACAATATGTCAAAATAACATAAATAATGTGTATATCTATAACGAGAGAGGAAAAGAAAATTGAGAAAAAATAACAAAATAGAGAAATCGCTATTACTAACTTTGTGGCTGTGTGTTAAGGTGTAATATCTAGTGGAAATTACAGAAGAGTGAAATCGATGTAGAAGGCCAGTTATATGATGCCGGGATGACAGAGTAAAGGTAAAAAAATAAAAAAGCCATTATCTTAAAAATTTCATGCAGTAAACACATCGTCAAACTTTAAACGCGTTTTTCTAGAAAAAACTTTTTCAAAAACAACCGGCAGTAGAACTCGAGTAATTTTTATCCGATTGACTTGAAATTTTAGGTGTAGCTTCTTAGATAGATTATCTAGTGAAGTGCATAAGATTTTTAAGATCGGTAAACAATTACGATTTTTATAAACAAATTAAGGCCGATTTTATGGTCAAAAAATCGATTTTTTTGTTAAAAGTGCTGCCAAATTTGTAAAAATCAATATTTCTTAATATCCGTATGTACTTCACTAGCTATACTCATGTAGATTATAAAAAATTTTTTGCATTGTTCCACATAACTTCGTTGAAGACTTTTACTTCCGGCCGCGGAACGTCTTCAAAAAAGCTACTCTCTATCCGCGCTCTACTGAGCCGCCATTTTGTAGTAAAAATGAAAATAAAAAATGTTTTTTTGCACCTCAAGACAAGTGTAATAAACCCTCAAAACCTCACGTTGATCGCTTCATTAGCAAAGTCACAAAAAATTCACAAAAAACCCTCTGATTTTTAGCTTCCTACTAGGTATTACCACTTAAGTAAATATTTAAATAAGTCTCTCTTGAAAATCCCCCTCGTGGAGGCATTACGCAGGTCTAGTGGTAGGCTATTCCATAGTTCGGCCGCGAAACTAATAAACGATCTTTTAAATAGTTCCGTTCTACATTGAGGTAGGGACAACGACTTCGGGTGAGATCTTGTATCGCGCACTGCCTTGTCGCCCTTGTAAGTAAAAGCTTGGTACAATGATGTGGGTTTCTTAGAATGAAGGATGGAGTATGTTAAGTTACCGACAAAATATATTCGTCTCTGGTGTACCTTTAGCCACTTGAGCTCTTCAAAATAAGGCGTGATATGTTCGTCCCGTTTAGCCTGACAAACAAATATAACACAGGTGTTTAAGGCTCGTTGCAAGCGCGTATTGTGTTCTCTAGTAATGTCAGTGAAAGTTGCACAAGAGTAATCAAAAAAAGGCATGATCAAGGTGCAAACTAACCTTGCACGTAACAGAGACGGCATAAGATGCTTGCACAACTTAAGCTGGTGTACCGAGGCGGTCACTCTGGAAACAGTTTTTGATACCTGTTCTTTCCAAGAGAGTGTATTTGAGATGGTAACCCCCAGGTATAGTACTGACACTTCATACGGTATTATGGTGTCGTCCACAACGATATGGGGCAGATCATCTAATGGGAGACCATTGAGATAGCGGGCTGTGCCCATGATCATTGCCGTAGTCTTACTTGAGCTTAGAGATAGCCGGTTTTCCGTCGCCCAGCTATTATATTGGAAATGTCCTAATTCACTTTTTGCACGGCCTCAGCCAGGTACTTCAGTTCCGTATGCAAGTAAATGCACAGGTCGTCAGCGTAGAAATTGTATTTACAGTATCTCAAAACTTTGCTAAAACCACACAGATATAAGATAAATAATAAGGGTCCAAGTACAGAGCCTTGGGGGACTCCAGAAGTCGTTGTCCTCTCTTTCGACGTCGCACGCGAGACGGGGTCGCGAACCACCTGCCTTCGATCGTAGAGATAGGAGCACATCCAGCGCAGTGCCGAACATGAAAAGCCAAGGTTCCTTAGTTTTTCAATCAATAAATAATGATCCACATTGTCAAAAGCTTTGGAAAAATCGAAAAAGATTGCAATGGTGACTTTTCTAGCGTCAGCGGCCCGTCTCACATCGTCAAGAATTCTTATCAGCGCAGTTTGCGTAGAATGGTCCCTTCTGTAGGCTGCTTGATGTGGATCCAGCAAATCATGGTCGTCCAGATAGGCCTTAATTTGCTCGGCCACAATGTGTTCGAGTGCCTTGGTGACGGTACACAAAATGGAGATTGGCCTGTAATCCTTTAATTGCGATGGACTTTTGACCTTTGGCAAAGGCTGAATTATGGCACTTTTCCATAAGATAGGATAGACTCCATAAGTTAGACTGTAGTTGAATATATGTGTGACCGTTGAAAGAATACATGGCAAGGCTCTTGCAAGAAGTTTCAATGACAGTCCATCCGCACCGACTGCATCCGACTTGATTCGAGTGATCGCCTTGAGCACTTCCCCGGGCTCAATGTTACCTAGATAGAACTTGGAGTCGTCGTATGTTTCCTCACCCAAGTAGAAAGCTGTGGTATTATGCGCGCCCCTGTTAGTCCCTGCCATACCATAAGTGAAAAAGTCCACCAGCTCTTCTGTGGAAAAGAGCAATTTCATTTCTGAGGATTTGTTTTTGATTAATCCTAGATGTTTGAGCCTATTCCAAATAATATTTGGTTCCCTTAGATCTTGAAAAGCATCCTGGTAATAATTATATTTGGCCTTGCGTACTAGCGATTGAATCTGATTAAGTATGGTAAGTGCTTGTAGTTGTCGTAGTTTGTGTCATTTCTGCATCATTTCCACTTCCTCCTAGCTATATTTCTCTCCTTCATTTTGCTCTTAATATCGTTGGTCAGCCAAGGAGCGGGCAAGTGCCTAGGATAAACATTGCGTAGTGGCGCATGCTTATTGAAGCATTTTAGGAGGTAGTCATTTAGGATGCTAACCTTGCTGTCTATGTCATCCACGGTGAAAACAGAATTCCAGTCGTATTCCTCCAGTTCGTTCCAGAAAGTTTCACGATTAAAAGAGCGAAAATCTCTAGCTATAATGTGACGCCGTTGAGAACGCTCGACTTTCACTTTGTATGTAATGTCAACCAGATCATGGGCAGACAAATAACACGCCTCCTGCTGCCCATACTTAACTAATTTGTCGAGATCGTCAATAATGCATAGATCTAACCACGTAGAAGATGTACGCGTGTGATGTGTGGGCCCATATGGTACAAGGTGGAAATGCATCGCATCCACCAATGAACGGATCTGCTCCGCGTTGAAAGTCCGCATTTTGAGGTCCTCGTTGAAATCTCCAAAAACGACAGTGTGCCTGTACAGTACCGATAATTCGGAAAAATCATTGAAAAATTCCTCAATGTAATCGCAGTGCGGCGGCGTGTACACTACGGCCAGTAAAATCTTGGAGTTTTCGTCCATGGAAATTTCAGCCATCAAATATTCTGGTTTGCGACAGTAATTTTCCTCGGATTGTCTTAATATCCTGGCATGAGCATCTCCTCTGAGGTAGAAGGCCACTCCTCCACCAGTTTTGCCAATTCTATCCCGTCTAAACACATTGTATCCCTGCAGAGAAACCATGCGATCTGGAATGGATGGTTTAAGGGGTAAGGCCACCCTGGGCGTCAAAAAGAAAAGGTCAATTTCGGGATTTTTTTTAAAGAGTATAGTAAATGTTATCGAATTTTCGTCAAAAGTACTTTATAAAACTTGCCTTGAGGTACAAAAATAAATTTTTTCAAAAATTTTTATTAAAAAATGGCGGCTCCAGAACCAGGCTCCGACGACGCCTGTATATAAACGGGCGGACAGAAATCTCCTTCAGATTTGCACCTGGAACAAAAACCCAAAATTTTTCTTTTAATAGATACCCTAAACTAGTGCACCACGTAGGGAAATTTGAAAATACTGTTTTTTCGGAAAATGGTGAGCATATGAACCCAAAATTCATTTTTTCACGTAAAAATTTTGTCATTAATTGTTTATAAAAAACAAAGTTTATAAGATATCGAAAAATCCCTACGTGGTGCACTAGTTTAGGGTATCTATTAAAAGAAAAATTTTGGGTTTTTGTTCCAGGTGCAAATCTGAAGGAGATTTCTGTCCGCCCGTTTATATATCAGGCGTCGTCGGAGCCTGGTTCTGGAGCCGCCATTTTTTAATAAAAATTTTTGAAAAAATTTATTTTTGTACCTCAAGGCAAGTTTTATAAAGTAATTTTGACGAAAATTCGATAACATTTTCTATACTCTTTAAAAAAAATCCCGAAATTGACCTTTTCTTTTTGACGCCCAGGGTGGCCTTACCCCTTAAGCCAGGTTTCAGACATGCAGATTATGTGATATTCCGAGTCAACGAAGTGTGCTCTGAACTCATCAAGATGTGCAAACAGCGACTGGCAATTCACGTGACAAATGCGAATATATTCACCGGGGTCCATCACCCGTAATTAATAATTCTGTTCGCTATTCTCCGATGCAGAATTGGGCACATCCTTCCATCCAAGGCAGAGTGCGACTCATCTCCTTGCCTTCCCGACCGTGCACAGTTCCCACATCTCGGAGCCTCCTTGTTCTTCGTGCAGTCCTTAGTTTCGTGGCTACCGGCACAATGTTTACATAGTGGTGCAAATCTGCAGTGCCTAGCGAAGTGACCGAAAGCCAAGCACTTGAAACATTGCAGCACTTTAACGTAGTCAGAGACACTGCACACATTGTAATTTACAAATATCTGTTCATCTTTTAATAACAGTGTACGGATATTCGGTGGAACCTCGATAACACAACTGGTGCTCGTGCGATTCTCTTTGGAGGGAAAAACATAAATAATTTTTACCTCCGTCGTGTCAACTCCTCTCAAATTTAAGGCTATGATCTCCGATCTAAGCTCGTCCCCCGTCATGACGCGCGGTACCCCACGGATGAGCAGTCTTGGGTTTAACTTAGGCTCCTGCTCGACCTTCAGACCTACCCTATCGAGTACCCGTGAGTCCCTCATCTTATCGATATCCACTGAGTGTGCCTCTATACGAACCCCGTTGTTCTTAGCCGACGAGATTCGCTTGATCTTTAGATTAAAATCGGCAGGTCTTAGTGCGTTCTGTAGCACATCCCTCATTTCACCCGAAGTCGCAAACCTAACTTTATCGTCTCTAGGCGTAATTAACAAATTAGTCGTGCTAGGGATGTCTAATGTAGGTCTGATGTAGAGGTCTAATGGACGGAAGAAAGATGGAGTAGGGTAATAAGGTTTAGGCTCGGTAATGAAGTCAGGGAGAATATGTGAGAGGGAGGAAGAGTCATAAGAGCATATTTGGGAGAGAAGTTCGAGATGGGAGAGAGGGATGGGAGAGAGATGGCAAGAGGTGGTCGGGAGGATATTGAGAGAAGAGATTAGAATTAGGACAAGGCGAGCGTTGCGTACGTGTGTGTGCGTACGGAGCTAGGCAGGAATAGGCTAAGGACGATGTAAAAGTTCTGTAAAGGGTTGGGAACGTCCCTTAAAAACGCCCTTTGAACCCAATCTAGGAATAAAGTATACCTTAACTAACTACTCGTTTATTTTCGTGGATGCATTCTCGAAATTGCCGTTTGTGTACCCGGTAAAAGATATGACCGCGAGCACAACTATACAAAAATGCAAGGAAATTTTCACGGATTTCGGTTTCCCGGAAACAATGGTTATGGACAACGGGCGTAATTTTCGATCTTCCGAATTTCTAAAGTTCTTAGCAACTTGTGGCATTACCCCCAAGTTTACTGCCCCTTACCACACGTCTACGAACGGGCAGGCGGAGAGGTTCGTGCAAATAGTGAAAAATTCTTTGCGCAAAATTTTGACTGTTCCAAGGAATAGAGGAATTACTTTAGAGGAGACGTTACGCGTGTTACTTGTACAACATAGGATAACCCCACATTGCGTTACGGGAGTAGCCCTGGCGGAACGTATGTTAGAGCGTTCAATTTTTTGTGGGAGAGGTTCACTGGCGCACAATACAATTGCACACGTTGCAATTGTACACCGTGCTATTAGACACAAGAAATTGCGCACCGTTCGATTGGACACGGTTCGATTGGACACGGTTCGATTGGACACAGTTCTATTGCGCACAGTTCTATTGCACACCGTTTAATCGCGCACCGTTCAATCGTACACCGTTCAATCGCGCACTGTTTAATTGCACACCGTTCAGTTGCCCATGAGCAATTGCGCACAGTTCTCATAAAGCGAGGTCCACCCAGCCTACCGGCGGAGGGGGTGCGGGAGGGGGGCCAAAGGCCCCCCTTGCACCCCCCTTGCGTGTGTGTGTGTGTGTGTGTCACCATGTGCGTAATAGAACTGTGCGCAATTGCTCGTGGGCAATTGAACGGTGTGCAATTGAACAGTGCGCGATTGAACGGTGTGCGATTGAACGATGCGCAATAGAACTGTGCGCAATAGAACTGTGCGCAATTGAACCGTGTCCAATCAAACCGTGTCCAATCGAACGGTGTCCAATCGAACGGTGTCCAATCGAACGGTGTCCAATCGAACGGTGTCCAATCGAACGGTGTCCAATCGAACCGTGTCCAATCGAACCGTGTCCAATCGAACCGTGTCCAATCGAATGGTGTCCAATCGAACCGTGTCCAATCGAACCGTGTCTAATCGAACGGTGCGCAATTTTTTGTGTCTAATAGCGCGGTGTGCAATTGCAACGTGTGCAATTGTACTGTGCGTAACTGAAGGCTTCTCCAATTTGTTCATATTTTACGATAAACTGGTCAAAAAAACCGAAAGTTGCTACTAGCGTAAATATAAATACGAAAAACCGAGAATTTGCGGTGGGGGAGATGGTGCAATGTCAAAATTATAGTTGGCCGGTCAAATGGAAACATGGTAAAATTTCCCACCGTACAGGCAAATTACATTACCGAATTAGACTAGATGACGGTAAAGTTTGGGAACGACACGACGACCAAATTTTACGGTCTGGCGAGTACGAAGATCACGCAGGAGAATTATACGAAATTGACTCCGGTCAACCCGATGTACCGGACATGCATCATAAGGCGGATGTATTATCAGATGAAAATAATGCGGAGGCACCGTTGCCGCCTGAACCAGCGAAAAACCCGCGATCACAAGAAGAGATTGCAGCTCCGGAGCCGATTCAGCGAAGGGCACTTTCGGAGCGAAATAGGAGAGCCCCAGGATGGCTGGCGGATTACTGTCTGGGGCGGACTTCCTAGTGCATAATTTCCCTTACGGGGGGAGGAGTGTTGTGCGGTCACACACACACATGCGTTCGAGCGACTCGCGCGAATGGTGTGATGCGCGCGAAGGTTGGTACTACTTTTCGGGCGGAGACCGTTCGGCGTGCGACGGTCAGAGCGATCGTGTCCGAGCATGCGTGCACATTGTTTTTGTATCGTGCTCTCCAGCTCATTAAGCATCAGCGAATATAATAAAGTATTACTCAACGTAGCAATAGTCTACATTCGAAATCTGGCCTTACCCACCAAATACATAACATTGACAATAATAAAAATGTTTCAATAGAAACATTGTTGATGCAGCTCAAAAAGTTAGTAGAAGAAAATCAAAAAGTATTAGAGGAAAAAGCAATACTGGAAAAGAAAATAAACAGTTAATTACACAAATAACAGAGTTGCGAGCAGAAATTACACAAATAACAACGGCTAGGCAGAAGGAAGCCAAAGCAATAGCCGTAAATGCTTTGCAAAAGATTTTTACATCAGAGAAAATTACAATATTGATGTCAAAAACAAAGAGACGTGTAAAATGGTTGCCAGAAGATATAATGTCTGCCATTTCTCTACAAACACTGATCCCAAAAGCTTACAAATATTTAAGAGACGTAAAGAATATGCCATTACCGTGTACAACTCTGCAAAACTGGTTAATTGATTTTAACGTTTTTCCTGGTATATTGAAAGACGTTATCAAAATTATGTCGAGTAAAGGAAATGATCTATCAACAACAGAAAAATTTAACGTTCTCACATTTGACGAGGTATATGTCTCTAATAAGTTGAATATTGAACGAAAGCAACAAAAAATCTATAAACCTTATAAAACCTGCTAATTCATTATGGCACGGGGTTTGTTTAAAAATTGGAGGCAGCCTATTTATTCCTATTTTGATACAGCAATGCTTCGCGATATTTTATTTAATGTTATACAATATCTGTATGACATTGACTATATTGTTATTGCTCTAACATGCGACACGGGTCCAAACAACATGAAGTTATGGAAAGAGTTACATATCGGAGTTCATATTCCTGATCATTCCAAAGACAAATATTAATGAATATAATTAACGAAAATAATATCTATAAAACTACGTTTCTTTTTAATGTATACTTATATTGTGCAATAGGATGTGATTTCTCTATAAATTTTCAATTTTCACTTTTAAAAAGAGCATGTAAATCGAAATCGAATGAAAATCAGAAAAAGAACTGATTTCTATCTTATAAATGACTATATAAGTTGCTGGTTTCACATATTATATGTAATTTTGTTGTCAATCTTATGTGTTAATCTGTTTTCACGATACGTGGATAATTAAATTGCTACATGAAATGGAAGAATTAAAGAATAGTAAGTATTTGTTGTTAGTATAGGTAAAACAACCTGATTTCTTGATGCGCGGAACTAGCTCGCGGCTGGTCAGGGTCGAGAAAAGGCGCGGAGGAAGAGACGCGAGACGGCGTGTTTTACAATCGAGTCTTTATTCTCACAAGTTAAAGCTGTTATTACAATAGGATATTATAGGAGGCGATTGCCTCAGATTCGCTTTTACAATTATAATAATAACGCGTTATTACAAGTTCTCCGGATGAGGTTACAAGACGCGTGCTATGTGAACGCAAGGCGGCGCGTGTTGGTACGCCGAGTTCGCAGGATCGGCCCGCGGCGTTAGCTGACGGAAGATGTGATCGATGGGCGCGTTTGACGGCCCGCGTGGGGCGGCGCGCGAAAGTGAAAGTAACGTCGGTATGTCGCGTGTGTACGTGGGCGGAGCCTAATTTCGTAGATTCGCGGAAAATGGGTTGAACTGACGCGAGGCGTGCACGGCACGCGGAGCTATTAGATGAGCGCGTAGAAATGGCGCGAGGCGTGTGCGGCACGCGGATCTGTCAAAAGGAGGTAACAGGAAATGGCGTGTAAACGGGAACACCCGTCGGAGAAGAGTACTCTCTTCTGCGTTACACGTTGTAGACTGACGGAAACCGGGAACGCCCGGCAGGACAGAGCACGCTCTGTACGTTTGCACGTCGAGGAAGAGATCACGGTCGGGGACGCCCGACGTACGGAGAACGCTCCGTACGGGTCGTGGTCTTTTTCGTGAGCTGGAAGGCTGTGCCGGTTACCGAGAACTCTCGGAGGAGAGAAAGTACTCTCAACCTCGTCGGCACGGCCGGGGCTCAGGAAGCAATGTCGACGTATGGGAACTCCCAAATAGAGACCGCGTACTCTCGACCTCGTCGGCACGGCTGGTAGCTGGAAAATAGGATCGGGACCGGGAGTCGTGAGCAGCGGACAGGTCGGAACGGCTTGCTGTCTCACGACGGAGTCTGATAATTCGGCGAGATCGTCGCCTTTTTGTACCCCCTCGGTTCGCTATCCCGGTAGCGGGGGTATCGCCAACGCGGAGGGAATGCCGGGCCGGAGCGGTAGGGGCGACGAGCGCTCCGGCGTCGCGAACGCGCTCGGTGATTTTCGGGCGCTATCGGGTATCGATCGGTCGCTCCGAAACGATCCCGGCGGTGAGTGCGCCGACTTTGTATAACTTAAAAAGATGTGTGGGGGCATTCCGCCCCCTTGCTTCGCCCGACGGGTGGTCGGCCGGGCGGCTCGGCTGGTGGACGGCCGGAACGATGCAATTTTGGGGGTGCATCGTTACATTGGTATCAATTTAGTAAACACAATAGTAATTAATTAATTTTAATATTGGCATATAACAGATAATACATGCATAACGTATGTACATATAATTAATTAAAATATTTATGGTTATACAATTTCAGTTTTAGAAGACGGTCTAGATGACATGTTACTAAATGTAATGTGAAAATATGAAAAAAAAGAAGCGGAGAAAAAAGCAGCGAAGAAGAAGCAGCGGAGAAAGAAGCTGCGGAGAAAGAAGCAGCGGAGAAAGAAGCTGCGGAGAAAGAAGCAGCGAAGAATGAAGCAGAGAAAAGTAAAAAACGAAAAGAAAATAATGAGAATGAAGAAAAGAAGAAGAAAATAAAAAGCAATAAAACAGATTAACATTTTTTATATAATGTACAATTAATTTATTATAAATAATAAAAAAATTTATTTTGATAAAATAGGATCTCTCTCTTTCTCTCTCTCTCTCTCTCTCTCTCTCTCTCTCTCTCTCTCTCTCTCTCTCTCTCTCTCTCTCTCTCTCTCTCTCAATTGCTTACTTTTTCTTACCGAGAAAGATTTACATAGAAAAAGTATAAATTTACATTAATTAGTTGTAACGCAAGTCTATTTCTAATTCTATTAAGATTTAGATACAAATTAAGATGTGGTTGATTAGATCCAGCTTTATAAGGCTCCTATATTTATACGCATTTCACGAAATTTCAAATGTTTGTATCACAAACGTTTACTCACTATTCGTTTTAAACATGAATCATCGATTATCAAACGAATTTACCGGCTTCTTATTTGACATTGTTTTTTAATAAAATTTGGAATTTTTGGAGAAATGTTCGTTGTTGCTCTAACTTCCGCAAATATTGAGATATCAGGCTGAATTTCTTTTAATCGATAGAGTATCATTTGGAAAGTTGGTATTGAATTTGGCGATAAACGGTAAAGGAGTTCTTTCTTTATAAAATTTTGAATTTTTTGAGAAATGCCTGTGGTTGCACTAACTTCCGCAAATTTTGAGATATCGGGCTATTTCTAATTCTTTAAAATTATTTTTGGCATTCTCGGCTGCTACGAAAGAAAGAGGAAAAGAGAGACAGAGAGACAAGTAGAAACTTGCACGTTGCTTCCTCATAGTTTTTAAGGGGTTACACTACTGTAGAGCACGAAAAAAGTAGGCATATTTCGGGAATTTTTTTTGGCGCAATAAAGAGATCAATCGAAATTCTGTAAAATGGGCTTTATAATTCTAGTAATGAAGTACACAAAATATTTTTTTTAATTTTGTTCATGACAAAATGGCGGCTGCGCAGCATTTCTCCGTCGGTGCCTTTTTTTTTAGGGGTCCACGGCCGGAAACCTAGCTCCCGCAATTTTTGACCTGGAACAAAAAACCAAAGTTTTTTCGATTCTATAGAACAACAGCAAGAGAGGTACGTAGGATTTTTTCGATATATTGATTTTTCGCGAAATGGTGCACTTTTGAAAAAAAAGTTTAAAATTTCATGAAGAAATTCGTCACAAAATTGTTTATAAAAAAAGAAATATGCAATATAAAAAGAAATCCTACGTACCTCGCTGGAGAAAGCAATTTTGAATATACTTGTTAAATTTTCAGATCGATCGGTAAAGATTTGTTCGAGTTATGTTTCCGGCCAGTTCAAGAAAAGTGGTTTCGAGAAAAACGCGTTTAAAGTTTTAAGTACTGTAAAATCATATTATATTCTTATATACCTTTAATCTGCGATGCCTGCACCATACAATTGGCCTTCTAGATTGACATCCTCGTCCTCCTTTTCCTTTCTTAAGGCTTTCAACTCGATTCGAGCCTCTCTTGCGCCTTCACTCAACGATTGTTCCGCTCTCTTGATGCGCTCCGCGTCCACCTCCATGCATAGATTGTAGCTGTTTGGGCCAATTGTCATGCCCATAGTGTCGATTATGTGCAAAATTGAGGAAAATCCGTCATTGAACACACAAGTAGCAATATTTGTGGCAATATCTAATACTAATTTTCCACTAGATATTGATTTTGGAGCCATCGCCCATACGGTCGAGTTGAAACTCTCGTTGCTGTTCTGAGTAAATCCGCCGATGCAACGAGTGAGAAGATCGTCCTTACTCAATTCTTCGTACACTGGCTTTATAGCTTCGAAAACTTCTTTGTGCATAGGTTGTTGATGTTGATAATCGCCCAAACTGTTTGTCGCTTTCGCTTTTTGCCAAGTGCACCATGAATCTTCTCTAATTGGGCACTTGTCGTGTTGCGGATTATTATCTGTAGATAATTTATGATACAATGTACCCCATATAGCGTTCTTCATCTTTTCAATCGAATCGCAATTTCTACGAATAGCTAATCCGTAATATATAGAAAGTTCGTCGATAAGCTTGCCTGTCAATTTTCCTTTTCCTCCAAGTCCTTTTTTAGCTTTTTTCAAATTACGGAGACGGGTGCCCATTCGTTTCTGAACATGATCTATGCATTCTTTTTTCTGTACTGTAATATCTTTGTAAGGCGCAGCATCTGTAATACCTTTAAAGGTCTTGGAATCGCCGTCGCCGATATAACTTACGTACTTCACGTTATGTAAGGTTTCAGAGCGCCGAAACATTTCAACAACTGCGTCGATTTCCATTTTTCCAGCCGATCCCTCGTGGTTTGCTTGGCATTCGCTCGCATGATTTTCTGACCATTCCGCATATTCTTCTGTTTCTTTTTTTTTCTTCCAATATTCACACGATTTACAATATTTTGATTTGACGATGACATCTATAACTTTGCCAGTGTACCAACCAATAAGAGAAACCAAGCCATACAAAGATGAAAATCCACGTTTTCGCCAAGATACGTCGCCCGACACCGTGATTCCATTTTTGTCTCCTTCCTCAGCAGAAATTGTTTTTTCTTCTTTCGCTGCATTCGAAATACTGTTCTTACAAACAACTTCTGTTGCACTAGCAATGTTTTTAACGACCTTGTCATAAAACGATTGAAAGACCGGGCGGGGCAGTTCCATAAACGCACAAAATTTTTTTATTCCGCGTAAACCAACTCCAAGCAATCGCATGGCAAGCACAATTCTGCGGTTAATTTCGTAGGCATTCTTAACATATGGGCAACTTAGTATTTCTGTTTTTTCACACTTATCACAGGACACAACTATTTTAAATCCCAAACCTCGTATGCTTGTTTCAGTGAACTTTACTTTCGAATGGCACACTTTACAAACAACGACGTTCGAAATGGCGGCAAAAACTGATACGAAATTTAAGAGACGATAGCTAAAAGTAGAGTCCACTTCAATATCGTAAAAATCACGCTGCTTCAATTTCTTTGCCGATGCGCTGACATTCAAATCCTCGGGCGCTTCCATTTTATGTCGATTCAACGGTCGTCTGCGTGACGCTTTCGGTTTCTTGCTGAATGCACTGTCAGTTTTTGATCCTTTTTCATAACGACCCGCTTTATCGTCACTCATGGTGAAAATCAATTGCAATTATCACTGTATTATATGAACTATTATACGAATATTACAAAACGTATACACGAAAGCAAAGCGTCCTTCTCAGCGGTCGATCTTCGCTTTACTAACAAAGGCTACACAGACGTTCTTCACATAAACATTACTAATACATTACTGACTCCTATAGTCATCCAGGTAAATTATTAACATTCTAGACTATTCGGGGGACAGTCCTTTCTCTATCAACTACCGTTATACCTACTTCCGTACTCCAAAATTACAGCGCGCGCAGTGAACACAAAAGGCGCTCGGGGCATATCTGAGAGCGTTGCGGCAGAATTGAAAATTTGGACATTTAGACATTTTTGCCGCCCTCCATCTTTTGGTATATCATTTTTAAGACCCTAAAACACTTTTTAAACAAAAAAAAAATTTTTCGTTTTTTTGAAAATTCTACAGTGGTGTAACCCCTTAAGTGTGCAAGTAGAAACTTGCACATTGCTTCCTCATAGTTTTTAAGTGTGCAAGTAGAAACTTGCACATTGCTTCCTCATAGTTTTTAAGTGTGCAAGTAGAAACTTGCATATTGCTTCTTCATAGTTTTAAAGTGTGCAAGTAGAAACTTGCACATTGCTTCCTCACAGTTTTTAAGTGTGCAAGTAGAAACTTGCACATTGCTTTGTCATAGTTTTTAAGTGAGCAAGTAGAAACTTGCACATTGCTTTCTCGTAGATTTTAAGTACACAAATTAGAAACTTGCACATTACATCATCACAATTTTTAAGTATGCAAATTATAAATTTGCACACTGCTTAATCAACATTTTATTTCGCTCATAAAGCTTCCTCTATAAGGAAGCCAAATTTTTTCTTTGATGTATAATTATTAGTGGATATTTATTAATTTGGCTGAAGCCTTATAAAGCTGGATCTAATCAACCAAATCTTAATTCGTATCTAAATCTTAATAGAATTAGAAATAGACGCGTTACAACTAATTAATGTAAATTTATACTTTTTCTATGGAAATTTTTCTCGGTAAGAAAAAGTAAGCAATTGAGAGAGAGAGAGAGAGAGAGAGAGAGAGAGATCCTATTTTATAAAAATACATTTTTTTATAATTTATAATAACATAATTGTACATTATATAAAAAATGTTAATCTGTTTTATTGCTTTTTATTTTATTTTTCTTCCTTTCTTTTTGCTTTTTACTTTTCTCTGCTTTATTCTCCGCTGCTTCTTTCTCCGCAGCTTCTTTCTCCGCTGTTTCTTTCTCCGCAGCTTCTTTCTCCGCTGCTTCTTTCTCCACTGCTTTTTTCTCCGCTTCTTCTTTTTCATATTTTAACATTACATTTAGTAACATGTCATCCAGACCGTCTTCTACAGTCTGTCAAAAAAGAGCGTACTAGGACACATTCACAGCTGGTAAAAGGTATTGCCCTAAATTTTTCGTGAACCGATAGAGGGAGACTTTGTCTTAGACGCATTGTGAAGAAAGATTCAATTGTTGTTGATTTTTTGAAAGAGAAACACGTTAAGCGCCATGAGTGCCAAATACGCGAAGCGCTACGAGGCTGTGTTCCTTTGCACCCACCCAAAAGGTCCAAAAATGTCGCAAACAGCGGCTGCTAAATATATCAGGAAATCGCAAGCATTTGTAAAGAAGTGGATTCTGCGATATAGAGAGGCAAAAAATGTCGATGACTTACCAGAACGTGGCTCGAAAGGCAAAAAAGACGAAAAAGGAATAGGGAATTTGTTTTCGCGAAATCCTGCATTAACTCTGCGTCAAGGACAAGCAAAATTGAAGCAAAAAGGTTTAGATATACATACGAAACTATCTGAACTCATCTCCATGCTAATGACCTGAAATACCGCAGCACAATAAAGAAACCTCTATTGACCGAAAAAAGCTCTGTACTGAGTGGAAGAAGAAATCTGGCATTGTTACACTGGATTGGCCGTCGCAATCGCCCGATGCAAATCCTAGCAAAAATGTATGGGCATACATTAAGCTGAAGCTTCGTGGAAAACCTACGTACATTTTGAAGCAATTATGTTGCGCAATTC
Organism: Leptothorax acervorum; assembly: GCA_035220615.1. Lineage (NCBI taxonomy): Eukaryota > Metazoa > Arthropoda > Insecta > Hymenoptera > Formicidae > Leptothorax > Leptothorax acervorum. Next base: position 79,291 of record JASTWQ010000303.1, read on the forward strand.
GTCGGATTTGGAGGTTCTTGCCGTTAGAATACGCCGAAAAATTGGTGGAAAGCATGCCTCGGAGATGCCAGACAATTATCGACGCCGGTAGAGACTGGATTAATTATTGACATAATTGCGCACTTGTTCTCATCGAGTACAATACATATATGTATTATAAATTTTCATTTAATAAACGTTTTTATAAATCAACCCTAGTACCCTCCTTTTTGACAGACTATAAAATTGTTATAACCATAAATATTTCAATTAATTATATATACATACGTTATGCATGTATTATCTGTTATGCCAATATTAAAATTAATTAATTATTATTGTGTTTACTAAATTGATACCTATACTAACAACGAATACTTACTATTTTTTAATTCTTCCATTTCGTGCAGCAATTTAATTATCCACGTATCGTGAAAACAGATTAACACATAAGATTGACAACAAAATGACATATAATATGTGAAACCAGCAACTTATATAGTCATTTATAAGATAAAAATCAGTTCTTTTTCTGAATTTCATTCAAGTTCGATTTACACGCTCTTTTTAAAAGTGGAAGTTAAAAATTTATAGAGAAATCACGTTTTATTGCACAATATAAGTATACATTTAAAAAAACCTAGTTTTATAGATATTATTTTCGTTAATTATATTCATTAATACAATTAAAAATTTATGGATCAAGTCATTTGGGAAACGTCTCGGCTTTTTGCGTCTCCTCTTTTTACCAAAGTCATGCGTAGCTGCAGTTGCTGCGTGTAGAAACCAACAGCCTACGTCTTTTTTCTCAAAGACAAAAACCAGGCCAGTTTTCACCGCACAAGAGATCTCAATTCTCGACTTCTCTTGCGGGGGGTGAAGTTTTAAATATAAAATTTGTACACTCTTTTAATATATTGTCAATGTTTTTCATCTTAAAGTATTATATATGAAATGGGGGTAAAAAAGACTGAAGAATATATTTAAGATTTGGTTGATTAGTTTTTCAGTTACAGACGTTTGTAATATAGGAAAATCCGTACATACATAAAGACCTTATAAAACTGGGTCTAATAAACCAAATTTTAAAGATTTATATATGAAATAGAAGTAGAAAAGACTAAAGAAAAAAACCAGCAACTTATAAAATGACAATAAAGTAAATTAATAGAAGGTCAGCTCAGTAATCCCGACCCGAACATTTTTCGGAAAACTTTTTTACTATATTGGTAATCAAAAGAAATATAAAGGCTCTCCAAATTAATCAAATAATACTAAAAAAGGCACTAAGAGCCAACGCGCGGTAGTTGGTGTGCAATTATAAATTTTATTTAAGTTAGTTTACATGTATAACGAACGTTTCGACTTTTTTTTTGAGTCCTCTTCAGCGTAATAGCATTTAAGTCAAAGATAAAAAACTTCGCATTACTGCCGTAGTCAAATAAAAAATCAAAAAAATCACGCAACGCAGTCATAAATGTAATGATTAACGTTATTAAAAACAGAAATAAACCTAATTTCGCACTCTAACAGTGGTACAGATTGAGAAGACGTAGTCTTATATGTTAAGAAACCTTTAGCGCTTTGCATCTCACGCTTGAGTGTTTACAGATGCATTCTCCGAAGTACTTCCAGGTATCCACAGATTCAAAAGACAGATGGCAAATTAACAGCTCCTTGTTCATTCTAGACTGTAACGTGCAGGATACCTGTGTGGTAAAATTCGGAGTAACGTCCGCCGAGTACAAAGCTATACGCGTACAAGTTGAGACTAAATATGCAGTAACTTACTATGCGTTGTGGGGGTCGAATGCCTGATATTGAGTCTCTGAGGTCATGCGAGTTGTCGGCGCTTTCATGGCAAAAAAACTCGGAGAAATGCCCGCAGCTTCATCTGAAGTGTCTCAGCAAATCCTACTGCCACGTCCACGAAGACAATAGTCGCGTGGCCCTCGGACAATGTTCACTCGGCTTTGCCCCGTGAGAACAGCTAACGGTTGAGGGTGAATGGCGAGTCTTCGGCGCCACAAAACTGGAACCTGCCGTCTAAGGGAAGTCTCCCGACAGAAGAACTTCGCACTTCTGGAGGCGAAAAGGTGGTAGCCCCACCACCGGAATCGGATACAGTGGGCTAACCACCTACTTATCTTCAATATATGATCGCTGAATCCTCTATGAGTAATAGCCGGACGGATCTTGGGAAAACGACATTGGCAAGAAAACGGACTAGAATTGGTAGCTGGAATGTGAGAACCTTGTATGAGACATCAAGACTGGCACAACTAGTAAAGGAGTTCAATCTATATGGAAATACTCGGTATTAGTGAAATTCGCTGGAACGGATCTGGAGAATATACAGCCGCCGGCGGTGAAACTATCATGTACTCTGGTAAGCAGGTTGGTGAGGCGCACGAAAGCGGAGTAGGGCTGGTCTTGAGTAGAACCGCGAAGCGATGTTTGCTCAGTTGGAAACCTATATCAGATAGACTGATTATGGCCCGTTTTAGAACCCATGCAAGAAACATAACGATAGTTCAATGTTATGCGCCAACAGAACAGGCCTTACTGGAGATTAAGGAAGATTTTTACGATCAGCTTTCCTCTACTATTACAAACATCCCGAAAGGCGACATCCTGCTGCTTATAGGAGATTTTAATGCAAAGGTTGGTAGCAACAACACTGGTTTAGAGCTTGTAATGGGTGGCCATGGTCTAGGTACCAGAAACGCAAATGGTGGTCTGTTGCAGGATCTTTGCCTGCAGCACAACCTGCTAATTGGGGGAACTTTATTCCCGCATAAACACATACACAGGGTGACCTGGGTATCGCCAGATCACAGAACTAAAAACCAGATTGACCACTGTTTGATATCAAAAACCTGGAGAATATCGTTATTGGACGTTAGGAGCAAGAGAGGAGCAGACATCGGAAGCGACCATCACCTATTGCTTGCAACACTACAAATTAAACTGGCCAGAGTTGGTACCTTAGCAGGCCCTCCTGCCCGGAAAAGGTTCCAGTTATGTAAGCTAAAAACTCCTGCAACCCTTCGGCAGTGTAAAGAGAAATACAAGGATACGATATCCAACCTTGTAAGGAAAAATACGGCAGACTGGAAGTTAATAAGTAATGAAATAACAAGCATGACGAAAGATATACTGGGAACCAAAAGTTCTAAGAGGAAGGAGTGGATTGGCGAGAAAGCCTGGAAGCTTGTTGAAAGTCGCAAAGCAGCCAAGCAGAGAATTAATCATGTTAATCGGGGCGATGACATAACTGCTCTAACAAAACTTTATAACGACATCAATCGTAACATCAAAAAGAGTGCGAGAAGAGACAAAAGAAGATGGATCAATTCACTAGCTGAAAAAGCACAACTAGCCGCTGCCTCATATAACAGTAGAGAGCTCTTTATAGAACCACTAAAAAGTTAAGTACACAGAGTTTCAATATAAATGTATTTGTGCGAAGTAAAGAAGGGACGCTACTAAATATGAAAGAAGACCAGCTGAAAAGATGAAGGGAATACTTCGAGCAGATGTTAAATAACTCCGCTCAGACCGAAGATACCAAAGATGCTATAATAGAACTCACAGATAACGATATAGACGAACCTAGGCAAGCTCTGGACATAAACTGTAATGCGCCAAGTAAGTCAGAAATTAGGGCAGCTATTAACGGATTAAAAGATAATAAAGCTGCAGGGCCTGATGATATACCGGCTGAAATTCTAAAAACCGACATTGATGCAACGGTGGAATTGCTGTACCCACTAATTAAGCACTCTTGGGACAATAATTCCTTGAATCACCTCTGGAAAGAGGGCATAATAGTTAAAATCCCCAAAAAGGGCAATTTGATGGAATGTTGTAACTGGCGCGGAATAACGCTGCTAAACACTGTAAACAAAATAGTAGCATCGATAATACAGGAAAGACTCGCCACCACCTTAGAGCCCCAGTTGCGGCAAGAACAGTGCGGATTTAGGCCCAATAAGTCCTGTATTGACCATATTAACACATTAAGAGTAATAATAGAACAATCAATGAAATGGCAGTCCTCTTTATACTTGGTCTTCGTAGACTTTCAAAGAGCATTTGACAGCATCAAACACGAAGTTATATGGAACACGCTCGAACGGTTGAGAGTCCCACCAAAACTAATAAGCATAATCAAAGAACTATATAGTGATGCTTCGTGCGTAGTACTTCATAATGGATCCAAAAGCGACCCCTTTCCAACTCTAAGGGGCGTTAGACAAGGGTGTACACTTTCTCCCCTCCTTTTCAACTTATTGTTAGTTCTGGATTCTGTAATGGCTAAGGTCAAAACGAGTCGCGGGGCATCCAGTGGACATCATTCTCACAACTGAGGGACTTAACGTATGCAGATGATGTCTGCCTGATGGCACACTCCTTCTCGGATAAGCAAAGGAAATTATCCCGCTTATTGTTAGTAGCTGAAGCCAAGAAAGTAGGCCTATGCATTAACATCCCAAAGACGAAATCGATAAGGATATTCACTAGGAACAAACAACAATTTCGAATCGGGGAGCATCCTATTAAGGATGTGGAGAGCTTCACTTATCTTGGTTGCGTCGTCGGTCCGGATGGTGGCACTTCTCTTGATGTTGAAACCAGGCTGCGAAAGGCTAAACAGGCATTTGGCGTACTGAACAACGTATGGAGATCGCAAGAATATTCGACTCACACTAAGCTGCGTATTTTCAGGACAAATGTGCTTTCCGTATTGTTTTACGGATGCGAGACCTTGAAAGCATCTACACAAATTCACGCTCGGCTACAAACGTTCGTCAACAAGTGCCTGAGCAGGAAATTAAAAATTTTCTGACCGATCACTATATCTAACGCTGATCTCTGGCAACGTACAGGACAATAACCTGTAACAATGGAACTAAAGCTACGTAAATGGAAGTGGATTGGCCATACGCTGAGAAAAGTAGACCCCAACATTGCCAAACAGGCTTTGGAATGGAACCCTCAAGAACATAAGAAGACTGCACAAACCTGGCGCCGTACGGTACAGGAGGAGCTGAAACTGTGTGGAAGAACTTGGACTAATGTTAAGGCCATGGCCCAGAACAGAACCAGATGGAGAGTTTTCATAGAGGCCCTATGCTCCACTTAGGAGTTTTAGGAAACCATATATATACAATGCGTTGTCCAAAAGGTTCAAGTTAAAAATCAGTACGTGATTAAACGAACGTGCTTGTCACTTTAGTGTTTCGAAAAAGAATGACTAGTTACATACAGGGGCAAATAACAAACATATCATAAGTGTCGAAAATAATCAATAACCATCGCAAATTTAACGTTTGGAAAGACCTTCAATAACATTTAGATAAATGTCCGGTAAATTCTCTGTGTCCGTCTTCAAATTTAAACCTTTAGTTTGTCTTTTGATATTTATCATTTCAGATACTAGTCTTTTATTAAAATATGGTTCATTATCTAGGATCTCAACCTCATCCCAATCGAAATCGTGATTGCACTCCAATCTGTGGTCAGTCAAAACAGAATGAGACCTAGCTTTCCTTCTAATGTTCGACTGATGCTCCTTTATTCTCGTCTGCAATTTTCTTCCCGTCTGGCCCACAAATGATGCATCACAATTGATGCAATTAATCTTGTATACCACATTACAACGCGATGAATCAGGGAGGGTGTCTTTATGTACTTCTATGAAGTTTTTCATTTTATTAAATAAGACTATAATATGAAAGTTCGACATCCAGATATTTAGTTATGTTTTTATATTGTTCTGCTATTGACTGAATATACGGGATTGTGAAAAAAGGAATCTTAGCGTCACTCTGGTTTTTATTCGATTTATCTTTCTTATCACACGTAAAAAGGTATTTAAGGCGTTCGCGAAATACTTTAAATATTAAATCTAACGGATAGCCATTATTTAACAGTATCTGGATAGCCAGTTCCATATTTCTCTCGTGAAAATTCGGGTGTGATAACAAAAACCTGTCAATCAGACCGATAACAGTACCCTTCTTTTGACAGACGGGATGCATCGAGAAGAAATTTAGATATCTCCCCGAAAACGTAGATTTGTGAAACCAATCAAAAATCAAATGGTTTTTACTGCGTATCAGAGTAACATCCAAAAAATTTAGACTGTCGTTCTCACCGACTTCCATGAATTGGATCCTAGGATGGAAGGAGTTAAAAATTTCGAGAGTGTCAGTACAAGAGTCTGAGGGAACAGCCATTGCCACGTCATCAACATATCTTCTATAAAAAGAAGGGATGAATTTCAAAGTACTTAATGCTTTTGCTTCCAGATCTTGCATTACAATATCTGCTGCTTTAGGAGACAACGGGAAACCCAATGAGGCTTCCATAAGTTTGTTGATACATAACTCCGTTGAATATAAAGTACATTGAATCGAGCACAAGCTTGACAGCTTCAAAAGAGTCAGATCTCGGGATATTGCAATTCTCAGAAATGTAGTTCCATTTTGAAGCAATGCTATCTATTACCAAATCAATAGGTATGTTTGTAAAAAGATACGTAACATCGAGTGAAATTAGCGTGAAATTTTCATCTATTTGTATTTTAGACAGTTCTTTTACCAATTCAAAACTATTCGAGACGTGGCTTTGGCTTGTCGGAAAACTTTTGTGCATAATTTTGTGGAGAAACAAGGCTAAGCTATATAAAGGACTATTTAGAGAGGAAACTATGATTCGGAATGGACAGTCAGGTTTATGGATTTTGGGAAGACCATACGCCCTTGGCAAAATTCCATCGCTAACATACAAAGATCTATACGTAGGAAATAAATTCAGCTTTTTTCCACTTGTTTAATAAATTGCGTGTACGTGTTGCTAATTTTCTGGTCGGATCTTTCTTGACAATTTTATACGTTTCCGTATCTTTGAGTAGTGACTCTACCTTTTTTATGTACTCGTCTTTGTCAAGCGCGACAGTGACATTTCCCTTGTCTGCTCGCGTAAGAATAAGATTAGGGTTATTCTTAAGAAATTCTTTGGTAACAAAAACTAATCGTTTTAATTCAGTATTATAAGTATTGTTGAGTATTGAAAAATTTTGAAGGTTATTAATGATAATCAATAAAATAATTATTTGCCAGTGAACAAAATAATAAATGTGAGTCTTATTCGGCCTGACTGGCAGTAATTTATTCTTAAAAGAACAAGAACAACGTTTCGACCCTTAAGTTGGGTCCTTATCAAGTTATTGACAATGCTGAAACAATATGATTAACTCAATATGCTACCCTTACAGTGGTGAAGTACAAAAAATTTACATAAATCATTGCGCGTCAAATTACAATACTTCTGTCATAATTAAAGTTGCGTGAACAGACGATGAACAGTTAGAGAGAGTACTTATTAAGGAGACATACGCGTCTTTTTTAACAAACAGGACAAATGATACATGCTAAATAATCATAAAGCAAAATAAATAACATAGAAAGTAAAGTTTAGAGAGAAAATATTATACGGTCATAGACCATTGGTAAATTTTCCGTGTGTTTTTGAGAATTGATAGCCTCTTTATGTTTTTTAATAAACATCATTTCAGAAATTTCGCGTTTTTTAAGGTTGTGTTCCCTGTGTAAAATTTTAACATCTTGCCAATTAAAGTTATGACTAAAATCAGTTCTATGTTTGCTGACGACCGAACGTTTAGTGGGGAGCTTATTAATATCCGCGAAATGTTCTTTTATGCGGGTTTCCAAATGTCTTTTTGTTTGACCGATATAGCAGGCATTGCAATCAGTGCAATCAAGTTTTTAAACTACCTCCGTGCATTTCTTATTGTCTAATCTATCTTTCCCTTTTTTGATTAACACATCCAACTTCTTAGGTACCGTGTATAAAGTCGTTAAGCCGTAATTACTAAAAATGCGTCCATTCTCAAAAAGACACGGAAAATTTACCAATGGTCTATGACCGTATAATATTTTCTCTCTAAACTTCACTCTCTATGTTATTTATTTTGCTTTATGATTATTTACGAAGCATGTATCATTTGTCCTGTTTGTTAAAAGAGACGCGTATGTCTCCTCAATAAGTACTCTCTCTAACTGTTCGTCCTCTGTTTACGCAACTTTAATTATGACAGAAGTATTGTAATTTGACGCGCAATGATTTATGTAAGTTTTTTGTACTTCACCACTGTAAGGGTAGCATATTGAGTTAATCATATTGTTTCAGCATTGTCAATAACTTGATAAGGACCCAAAGTAAGGGTCGAAACGTTGTTCTTGTTCTTTTAAGAATAAATTACTGCCAGTCAGGCCGAATAAGACTCACATTTGTTATTAATGATATTGATGGAGCGGTTTCTGAGAGCGACTTGTGCTCTGGTTGGAAATTTTCTGACGTTATACTCAATATTATTGATGAACTCGACGGTTATCTTATCAATATTCGCGCATAAGAGGCTAAAATTTTCACCCAATTGTAACAAGTTCTGAATATTAGTCGGGATAGCCGTGGACGACAGATTGATAAACCACTTGTCATTCGATTGTGTAAGAGGTGATTGAATCTCTTTAAAGACGTTAGGAGAAACGTTAATTTCGATTTCAGAATTAGACCTTCTTAAATGCTGACCAACCGAGTCAAACGAAAATTTAAGATCTTTATCGTCGATAGAGAACGAATGTGCAGAAGGAAGATTACAAAAGTATTTGATTGGTGTAATCTCCTTATAACGGTTGTTAAGTTTTTTAGACAATAAGTGGTCGAATTTCTTGCACATCCTATTTCGCTGACTCTCAAAAAATGAATGCAGAGGTATTAAAAAAGGCATTGCAGACGAACGCAGGGATACAACGGTACATAAGCTTGGCTAGTTTGAAAACTTGTGTTTGTGCGAACCTCTAATAACAATGAGTGTCTCTCAGTTCGATCTGTAAAGTTTGTTTCATGAAGAGAGATTTACAATGCTTAAATTTACCTATTGATCTTTAATTAATAAAAGTATTTTCAAAATTTGACAAAATGTTAATTAAGTGTGGAGGTATAATATTCTGTCTGATGTATTTGCGCAAAAATTCTATTCTTACATCGCATTTTATTAGGATTTTCCGATGTTTAATCCACTGTTTACATAAATGGACCACGTGTGGACCATAATAAAAATTAACGTTTTGAAAAAAGGAGTAAAAACGAATTTTTCAGCCTGCGTAAATTAATCAAAAGAAATATAAAGGCTCTCCAAATTAATCAATTAATACTAAAAAAGGCACTAAGAGCTAACGCGCGGTAGTTGGTGCGCAATTATAAATTTTATTCAAGTTAGTTTACATGTATAAGACGAACGTTTCGACTCTTTTTTGGAAGTACTTCGGAGAACGCATCTGTAAACACTCAAGCGTGAGATGCAATGCGCTAAAGGTTTCTTAACATATAAGACTACGTCTTCTCAATCTGTACCACTGTCAGAGTGCGAAGTTAGGTTTATTTCTGTTTTTAATAACGTTAATCATTACATTTATGACTGCGTTGCGTGATTTTTTTGATTTTTTATTTGACTACGGCAGTAATGCGAAGTTTTTTATCTTTGACTTAAATGCTATTACGCTGAAGAGGACTCAAAAAAAGAGTCGAAACGTTCGTTTTATACATGTGAACTAACTTGAATAAAATTTATAATTGCGCACCAACTACCGCGCGTTGGCTCTTAGTGCCTTTTTTAGATTTGATTATATTGGTAATGTTTTTTTCTAATTCTATTATAATTTTCAGTTTTTTCTACTCCTATTTCGTATATAATTGTTTACGATTTGGTTGATCAATTTTTGAGATACAATTATATTGGCAATTTTTTTCTAATTTTGTTATATTCTTCTGTCTTTTCTGCCCCTATTTCATATACTATTTTTTAATATTTTGTTAATTTGTTCTTGAGTTATAGCCTTTTAAAATTTCGGGGAATTTAAACATAGGACAATGTGCAAAAGTTTCTAATTTGCATACATTTTTTTATTATATTGGCAATTTTTTCTAATTCTATTGTATTCTTAGGTCTTTTCTACCCCTATTTCATATATAATTCTTTAAGATTTGGTTGATCAGTTTTTGAGTTATATATAAACAAAAAAAATTATGAAGAAGCAACGTGCAAGTTTCTAATTTACACACATTTTTATTATATTAGCAATTTTTTTCAAATTCTATTATATTCTTCAGTCTTTTCTACCCCTATTTTATATATAATTCTTTAAGATTTGGTTGATCAGTTCTTGAGTTATATATAAACAAAAAAAAATGATAAAGAAGCAACGTGCAAGTTTCTAATTTATACACTTTTTTATTATATTGGCAATTTTTTTTCGAATTCTATTATATTTTTCAGTCTTTTCTATCCCTATTTTATATATAATTCTGTAAGATTTGGTTGATTAAATTTTGAGTTAAAGGCATTTAAAATTTCGGAGAATCCGTAGCCTTATAAAGCTGAGTCTAATCAACCAAATCTTAAAGAATTATATATGAAATAGGGGTAGAAAAGACTGAAGAATATAATGAAATTATAAATAGCCCAATATTTAAAACTTTGCAAAAGTTAGAACAACCACGGGCATTTCTAAAAAAATTCAAAATTTTATAAAGAAAGAAGCCCTCTACCGATTATCGCTAAATTCAATACCAACCTTCCTTAAATAATACTCTATCGATTAAAAAAAAAATTCAGCCATATATCTCAATATTTGTGGAAGTTAGAGCAACCACGGACATTTCTAAAATAATTCAAAATTAAAAAAAAAAACCCTTTACCGATCATCGCCAAATTCAATACCAACTTTTCTTGAATAATACTCTATCGATTAAAAAAAAAACCAGCCCGATATCTCAATATTTGCGAAAGTTAGAGCAACCATGGACATCAAATCCGCACACACACACACACATACGGACATTTTTTTAGTGCAATTTTTTGACGTTTTAGAACATTCTGAACACATTGGCAGCGGCAACTAAAAAAAAAATGTTTTTGTTAGGTTCTTAACTAACGTACAAACTTTCTTGTACTTATTACACGTTTATTCGTATCTCGCATACAACAGTTCTGATGGTTCTCCTTCCCGAGCGCAACCTCTCGCCCGCCTACGTCTGCCAACCTCTAGACTCGATCGCCCCCTCAGTATTGGCGGCGCTGCCAACATCTCCCCTGCTAATAAATCTCGTAGTCCTTGTGCCAATCCGGAGGCCTGCGAGTCCGAGTGGGATACCTGCTGCCTTGTGGGTCAATCTCTTGCTGCGAGTTAATAGTTGTTTTTGGGACTTCGTCAGCAATCTCAGGAGTTGACACATTCGTAGGGTCTACTTTTATGGACACCGGGTCATTCGGTTGTGTGTTAATTCTTAGGTCAATAAGTAGTTCGAAGGGGAGCTCCACCTGGGTACTGGGATTGACGTCATAGTAGCGCAATTGATTTGCATGAGCCTTAAAAGTCCGTAGTCCATATCTGGATTGCGCCACGACTTCATACAGGACCGTGCCGAACTTCTTAGTGACTTGACCCTCGGCCAAGTAGGATTTATTTCCGGAGTACATGATTTCCAGCACCAGATCGCCCACTACAAACTCCCGGAGTTTATCTCCGTGTTTCGCGTTGTATTGACGCTCCGTTTCTTCGTTTTGGAGTATCGTGTCTCTAAGTTTAGATCGTAACAAATCTGATTCTATAGGTATTTTCCTACCGATAAAAGCCTCTGCTGGGGACTGGTGTCCGGTGAGACTCCTGTTAGGTGTTGCACGATAGGACTGTAGGAATATCTGCAGGGCATCTTCCGCTCGTCCGTCCTCTGAAATCTTCTTGATCGCTCTTTTGAACGTGCCGACGAATCTCTCCGCCTGACCGTTACTATAGGGTTGATAGTATGCCGTAGTCAGGTGTTCGATGCCTCGTTTTCTTAAATATTTTGCAAACTCGTCAGATAAGAATTGCGGTCCATTGTCGGAGACAATTAAGTCTAGGTTACCAAATCTTGCGAAGTTGAGACAGCTGCTCTATGATACTGGAGGATGATGTTGACTTCATGCGAATGATCTCCGGCCACTTAGAGTATGCGTCCACGATGACCAAGTAGTCTTCGCCTGCTTTTGGTGCTGCTAAATCGATGTGGATGCGCTGCATTGGCTTTGTTGCAATCGGCTAAGATGATAATAAAGTTTTAATGGGTAATTTGGCCGCATGTGCACAGGGTGGGCAGCCTCGAACTGTGTGTTTTATATCTCTGTCTAGAATGATCTCAGGCCAACGAACGTAACTACGAGCGAGGCTCTTCATTTGGCTGATGCCTGGATGTGCTGAATCTAATGATTGCAGTATCTTCTTGCGATATACGCTTGGAATGACTACCTTTTCTCCTAACATTATACAACTCTTAACAAGCGACAGGGCTTCCTGGTGTGGCCAGAAATCTTCAATTGCGATATTTTTGATTTGTGATTTCTGCTTTGGCCATCCTTCTCGAATAAACCTTGCTATTTCTCTTAAAACTGGATCTTGGGCTGTTGCTTCGGCGATTTTAGTTGCTGTTACTGGTGTCTTTGCGATCGCTTCTTTGCATATGTAATTAACTTCTAACTCTATCTTTGCGATGACATAATCTTCATTTGTTTTTGGCATCCATTGCAGTAACCTGGAGAGCACGTCGACGTATCCGAAGTCGTCTGTGTTAACGTGTTTTATTTCGAAGTCATAGGCCATTATACTTAAAGCCCAGCGTTGAATTCTGTTTGCGACGTTTGCTGGAACTCCCTTGGAGTTATTGTCGAATATATGCACTAGAGGCTTATGGTCTGTACGGAGCTCGAATTTCCTTCCAAAGCAGTATCTGTGATGTTTTGTAATAGCCCATACAATTGCGAGGCCTTCGTTTTCTATTTGGCTATAGTTTTTTTCTGCTGGTGATAGAGCTCTGGACGCACAGGCGATGAGTCTTTCGGTGTTATCTGGCATTAGGTGTGCTAAATATGCGCCGATTCCTTCGTTGGATGCATCTGCGGCTACAATTAAGGGTAGATCTGGATCATAATGGACGAGTTGTAACTCTGATGTTAATAGCTGTTTGAACTTACAAAATGCTTCTTGGCATTCTGGTGCCCAACGAAATTCTACGCCATTTTTTAGTAACGCGTCCATCGGGGCCCTCAGTTTACGCATATTCTTTATAAATTTGCTGTGATAGTTAATAGCTCCTAATAGTGATCTTAGCTGCGGTACTGTGATAGGTGCTTGCATATCATGGATTGCTTTAACCTTCTCAGGATCTGGTTTGATTCCTGTGCCGTCTATTATATTTCCTAAGTATAATAGTTGATTCTTATAGAATTCGCATTTAGACAATTTTACTCGAAATCCAAGATTTTGTAATCGAGATAGTACCTTCCTCATGATGTTGTCGTGTCCTTCTTTGGTTTCGTGATAAATAATAAAGACATCTATGAATATATCTGCTCCTTCTATATCTCCGAAACTTGTTCCATGTTTTTCTGGAAGAGTCCCGGTGCTGACTTACTCCCGGGTGCTAGGCGGTTGAATTGAAATAAACCTTTATGGGTGTTGATTGTTAATAGTTTGCGAGATTCTGGGTGTACCTCTACGTTCAGGAATGCATCTGAGATGTTAATTTTTGAGATATATTTGCATTTCCGTACCTTTGCATAAATGTCTTCTGACAGAGGTAGTGGGTGCTGACACGGCTCTAGTTGTTTGTTGAGGCCTGTGCTGTAGTCTCCGCAGATTCGTATGCTGCCGTTTTCCCTGCGGGTTACGACTATAGGTGCTGCCCATTCTGAAAAATCAATAGGTGTGATTATTTGGGCATCGACTAATCTTTGTATCTCACTTTTGATTAACCCCATGGAGGCGAAAGCTCTTTGGACGGAATACTGGTTTGGCATTAGGTTTCAATGTGAGTTTAGGTTGAAAAGCGGTAACACACCCAGGGGTGTCGCTGAACAGCTTGGGAAACTCTCTGATGAGCTGGGCTGCAAATGCTGATGGATCCACTTTGGTTGTCGCGCATATTGAGTTTAGGGGTACTTCAAATAGGCCGAGTTTTCCATAAAATCAATTCCTAACACATTCAGTTTGGGGTTGGAGAACACCTGAATTGTGCCTGTGTGCAAGTTATCCTTTAATTGGACCCTGGCGTCGAATTCGCCGATGAAATACATAGCGTAGGCAGTAGCACTGCCTGCCGATATCGTGGATGGTCTTAGCGGTTGCGGGTTCAGCTTTTTATACAGCTTCTGTGAAATGATGGTGACGTCGGAGCCAGAATCCAATTGAACGATCACCGGTACTTCATTGACTTGTATCTCGATGTACTTGCGCGAGGCGTCGAGTTGATTTGATGTCGCTTGACATACAACAAAGTTTAACGTGTGTTCCTGTTTTGCATTTGCTTGCTTATCTTTAGCTTTTTGTCCAGGCGTGACACAAAATCCCTCTGCATGCCCTATTTTACTGCATGTTTCACAACGGTGATTCTTGAAAGGACATTCAGATTTATAATGCAGTTGTCCGCAACCCCAACATGGTGAGCTTGGCATCTTCCTTGGGTGTGAGTCCTTGGGTCTGTTAGTACTCCTGACTTGTGTCCTTATTGCGGCCACCTCTGCTGTCTGCAACATTGCGGAGTCTTTTTTGATAGTGAGGAATCGTTTGGCCTCTGATACCAGAAGTTCTACTGAAAGTGTGTTGCCCTTCTCAGGGTCCTCTAGCAGGGTTAATAGTCGCGTGCGAATTTCATTTTCAGCTTGCGGTTTTAGTCCAATTGCAAATATCAGCGATTTGAATTGATTTGGAGTTATTGAGGAGACCTGAAATTCTTCACACAAGCGATTAACCCTAGCTCCGTATGTCACGTAATCTTCTTCAGCTGATTTTTCTATGTTCAGACATTTATATCTCTTGTTGAATAAAGACTCGGCTTCTCCGAAAATGGTCTCGAGTTTCTGTACTGTTTCTACAAATGATAAAGTGTTGGGCACTCTTGGCAAAATAATGCTAGCATACTTGTCGTAAGCTTCTTGACTAAGCTTTCGTAACAGTAAACGTACCTTAGCTGCATCTTCTAGGTTACGTCCGTCCTTTGTAAATACGTCTTCATGTTTTTGTACCATTTTGCAAATGAGGAAGAAGGTTCCGGTTTGAAAACGTCGATATTGCGGCTGAGCGTGTCTTGTACTACCTCTGGCGGGTTAGCTGCTTGACTCTTGCCGACGTGTCTCATGGTCTCTGCGAGTGCATCGATTTGCTGTTGCATGTGCGCTTGGAGCGCATTTTGGTTAGCTTGAGCTTGTGCCTGTTGCTGCTGCATCTGCGCCATAAGAGATTGTTGCTGCTCGAGCAGTTTTGCAAGGAGTGCGTCTGCAATGACGTTGGTGCGTCGGTCACGATTATTCTCGTCGCCACTGTTAGGTTCTTAACTAACGTACAAACTTGCTTGTGCTTATTACACGTTTATTCGTATCTCGCATACAACAGTTCTGATGGTTCTTCTTCCCGAGCGCAACCTCTCGCCCGCCTACGTCTGCCAACCTCTAGGCTCGATCGCCTCCTCAGTATTGGCGGCGCTGCCAACAGTTTTCACGAAAACAAAGCTTCCTCTATGAGGAAGCAACAGTAATACTGACACCGAGAAGAAATGTTTCGTTATACATCCTGCAAACAACTCACTAAAATTATTCTTTTATGCAGATGTTCCTCATTTGTTGAAACTTGCAAGAAACGAGTTATTGAACTCTGGATTTAAAATAATAAGAATCTATGTCAATAAAACATGTCTAGAAGAACTTTTAACATTACTCATAAGTTAAGGATGTTCGGGCATTACGATTGAAATAATGAACACTTTGAATCCAAAAAATTCTGTAGATTTTATCATAAAAAAAATTCTGTCAAAGTTTAGGGCTGTTTAGGAAGCTTTTTGTTGAGAAATTAAATAATAAAATTACCTGTAGTCTTATGGAAAATGAGGAAAAATTATTAAAGGAGACTATGAGACACACGCACTATCGAAAATGCCATGCAATGTTGTCAAATTCAAAAAGTGATTTAACTTTAGAAACTTATTGTACATAAGTAACCTAACTTTTAGCAGGGAAAATATACCTGTTCCACCCGAACATCCTTAAGTAGAGCACACTTAAAGGTGAAAGGCAGTCAACGACAAAATGTCAAAATGGCAGCTCAAATTTTTTCGAACAGAAATGCGTTGCCCATTAAATGGTGTAGGAAAAATAATTTTTTAGTCTCTAAAGAGTGGAAACACACTTCTGACGTGCTCACACTCTTCAACGATTGATTTGACATTTTCAATAGTAAATTAAAATATGGAAAATGTAATCAATCACATGCTTATGGCATAGAAAAACAAAATAAAATTATTAAAAATATGGATAAATTTAAAAAAGAAATGCGGGTTGGTAAAAAAACAAATCTAATGTAATTCCAGAAAGAAATTTTATTGTGCAATGAATCATTACAAGAAATGTTTGCACATATACAACATAAATATTTATCTGAAGAATTCGACGTAAAATACATACTAATAAGGAGAGTGCATCAGGATATTCTAGAAAATTTCTTCGTGTACATAAGGTCAATGGGAGTTGGCTATGATCATCCCACACCTGTAGAAATACAAAATCGATTAAAATTGTGTATCTTTGGAAAGCATTCAGGACATGTAGTCACGCGGCAAAGAAACACCGAAGGGGATAATAGCTGTGAAAGATTGATTAATGTGACAGATGTACATAATCCAGATTTTATTTCTTCAGAGGACTTTACGAATGAGGAAGCAGATATTTTGATGCATATTCCACAATTAACAGATGTCACAAACGTAGGAAGCGAAGATGTACAAAACCATAAAGTACAAGAAGAAGCTGGAGAAGGTATTTAAAAAATTAAAACATTTTCTTTTAATTAATAAAAAGCTAATATATTACATCATCTATTGTAAATTTGATCTTTACGATAGATTACCTGATTTGGTTTCCGAATTAGTGCCGTATGCTTCATGGATTTATTTTCTAGAAAAAAAATTCATAAAGGATGCGGTACTAATCCGGAAACCAAATCAGAGGTGGGATTCTGTAACTCCTTAACGACAGTTTCAGTATCGTTGCGCAAGTACTATATACACGTATGGTAAAAAAACTACGCAACGATCCGACAACTGTCGCTAAGGAGTTGCAGAATCCCGCCTCTGGTAATCTATTCTATACATTTCTATATCTATTTTTACATATGTTACAGTTAAAACCCGAAATACGTCAAAACCCGAATTTACTGGTAAATTCTAGTTTTAACCTCTCGGTAATTCGCGTTCTAATTGAAAAAATTTAGTTAAAACTAGAATTGTCTGAGTGCTTTAGTACATTCGCGTTCTAACTGAAATAATTCAGTAAAAACTAGAATTAACTAAACGCTTTAGTAAATTCGCGTTAAAACTAAAATAATTTAGTTAAAACTAGAATTGACTAATTGCTCTTAGTGAATTCGCGTTCTAACGTGTCGGCGTGTTACCATCAAACCTGAATTCCGTAAATACCCGTTTTAACTAGTCAAAACTAGGGTAAATGTTGCGTTGAATGGAGCAACGAGATACGGTTGTGTCCTTGATATATGTTGTCAAGGTCATGTCCCTGAGCAACATTCAAAAAGTTGTAGCCTTCGATCATTGTTTATTAAAAAATGATTTAAAAAAAATTTTGAAAAATATAGCAGTTATTTTGAGTATTTTGAAGGACATATATACCAAAGTACATGCGTGGGCAGGAGGCGGGTTCCACAAGGGTTGGAGGGGGGCCTTCGCCCCCCACACGCACTCTCCCTGTACGGGGTGGACCTCGCTTTACAATGTGTGTGAGTTATAAAGCGAGGTCCACCTTGTACAGGGGGCAAAGGCCCCCGCACCCCCCGACTGTGTGGAACCCGCCCCTGCCCACGCATGTACTTTGGTATATTAGTCGTTTATATCCTTAAAAATACTCAAAATAACTATTATATTTTTCAAACTTTCTTTGTTAATAATTTTTTAATAAACAATAAACGACGGCTTTTTGAATGTTGCTCAGGGACATGACGTTGACAACATATGTTAAGGACACAATCGTATTTCGTTGCTCCGTTCAACGCAACATTTACTTAACATATTATACATATACCTATATAGCATTGCAGATTGTGGGATTTCGCGTTTTGACTGTAAGAGAAACACGTCAGATTGTGAATTTACTAAAGCAGTCGGTCAATTCTAGTTTTAACTGAATTATTTCAGTTAGAACGCGAATGTACTAAAGCACTCAGCTAATTCTAGTTTTAACTAAATTTTTTAGGTTAGAACGCGAATTACCGAAAGGGCTTAGTTAAAACTAGAATTTCCTAGTAAATTCGGGTTTTGACGGATTTCGGGTTTTAACTGTAACATATATATTCTATCTTTTTTATCTATCTAGTGTTAAATTGAAGTAATTACAAGCCTGGTCCTGATAAAATAAAATTAATGGAAGATTTTGAGCGGATTACTTCGCAGGACATTGTTGAACAAAATGCACTTTCGTATATATCTGGTTACGTTGATCATCGATATCGCAGTCGTTATGGTGATTTAGGAGTTCCTACAAAAGATCTGCCAAATCCACCTAACGATTGGATTTGCATGCTAGAACTCGATAAAAGCAGCAGACATCATGAACAAAGAATTTACAAAATTTTATGATAATTTTTTTTAACAAGAATTTTTTAATCGACTTTAACTGGCAATATTCAATCTTATTTCCGAAATGAACGTTGAAAAACTGCGAGCCGACCAGATTTGTCAGATTCACACAGCACGTTTTCAAATCATTCAAATCAAATCGAGACGATGAATTCGACCATGGATTTTGGTCAATTTAAATAGTTTTTAATTTATATTGCGAAAACAATGTACTTGTTATTATACCCACACTTTTGGCAAAAATATCGGTGTTCCATCTTATTATTGTTTGGAAGTCATCTTAATATGTGTTATTGCGATAAATATTACCACATGTCCCGGTAGTCAAATTGGTTACGACGCCCGAACGGAATGCGGGAGGTTCCAGGTTCGAACCCTGGCTGGGGTAATATTTTTCGCAATATAAATTATAAACTATTTTAATTGACCAAAATCCATGGTCGAATTCATCGTCTCGATTTGATCTGAAAACGTGCTGTGTGAATTTGACAAATCTGGTCTGCTCGCAGTTTTTCAACGTTCATTTCGGAAAGACGATTAATGATTAAACGAACTTACCTAAGTGAAGTTCAATCATGATTGTATGAGGCGCCTCTTCCGAGAGATCATAGATGTAGTACCTCTCACTTCCCCAGTGTCGCCACAAGTTTTTAAAGCTAGGGAAAAAGTTTCCCTGTGGCGCGGCTCTCGCGCGCCCCTCGCGTACTCGCCTATCTATCTTCATTCTTCAAAGCTCTGCCGTAATTTAGAATATGAGTATCTCCCTCGAGAGAAAAAAGGGAGGGAGGGACTGATCTCTCGGAAGAGGCGCCTCATACAATCATGATTGAACTTCACTTAGGTAAGTTCGTTTAATCATTAATTGTATTTCGCGCCTCTTCCTCGAGATCATAGATGTAGTTGTTTAAAGCCAGTTACGGCAGCAATACTATATAAACCTTCCAGTAAGGCACTATAAAAGAGGTGTTTATTATACTGTATACCGTACAGGAACAAAAGACACGACAAAAAATTTTCCATTAGTATCAGTCGTAGTTAAGTAATATATCTTAGCAATTCTATAGGCTACGTTAAGCCACTTGCACAATGCTAGGCAACAGGCAATAGGAACAGGAAACAGAAATCAGAAACCTTGTATTTATGCAGAATAGACGATGACACAGGCAATAGATACAGAATTTCCGTCACGTTGGAAATTCTGTGCCTATTGCCTGTTGCCAACGAATCATATCGTTCAAATTTTCTAGGTTTGTATTGACGAATTTGAAGATACTTCCTGTTCCTATTGCCTGTTGCCTAGCATTGTGCAAGGGCCTTTAGTACTCCGGTTCCCAATATTGCTTCTGCAAATTGTGCCTTCTCCGAGGCAACGCAACTATCATAGAAACGCGCAAAAGTTTCAGAATCTTTTGACCAGCCAGCTGTTTTTCGTATTAAGTCGATATTGACTCCTTGACGTTTTGCTGCCGACGTCGATGCATGGCGCGTGCTATAAGCCGAATAAATATTGACATTTATACCGCTTTTAGACAAAACTTTCCTAATCCGCCGACTAAGCGTCTGTGTGCCTACCGCCTTATACGGTTTTTTAAATGATATAAATAGTTTTTTCTCCGATCCGCGTCTATCTTTGGTTCTTTTTACATACAATAATAACACCGTAGCCACACAGATGGACCTGTCTTGGGTAAAAAACGGTATTCTTAATACCGGCTGTTTCTTATTTGGCCCGGATGTCTTTATTGTATCCGGAATTTTCACTTCCAATGAACTTTCATTCGCTCGATAAATATTTCTTATATCTATAAGCGCCAAGGTTTGCATTCGATGCCCTGTAATTAGAGCCAGTAAAGTCACTAGTTTCAGTGTTAAGCATTCTAAATTGATTTCCTCATTCGGGTACCAATTCGATAAATACTTTAAAACAATCTGGGGGTCGAATCATATCTGGGAGCCGCTGGTCGCAATTTTGCTACCCTCTTAAAAAATCGTTGGATCTTCTCGTTCTTTTCTAACTCAGGTCCTAAAATTAAGGAAATTGCTGACCTATAGCAGTTCAGTGAACTGAGTGATGCACTTTTACCGAACTCTTCCGTGAGAAACGACAATACGTTGTTCATTGAACCGGTAAATGGGTCAATTTTTTCTTTTTTGCAAAAGGTCCACCATTTCTTGAGACCGGAATCATACTGGCGGAGCGATAATTCTGATAAAGACGCCATTAAAATATCCACTGATTCCAGTGGAACTTCTTTTCGGATGAAGGCTTTCCGGATAGTTTTCCGGCCACCAATGTAAGACGATGCCATAGAGGATGTGACTCCCTAGAATAAGAACGTATCAAATTCTTATTTTTCTGGAAAATAATAGGCTCGGCATCGAGTAAAGCTAAAAACAGAGGGAACCAAGGCTGGGCCTCCCAGTACGGCACGACCACTATGTCATATGAGCCTTCATCCTCGATTTTTTTTTTAAATCTTAATATTACAGAGAAAGGAGGGAAAGCGTAAAAGAACCATCGCTTCCACTCCAGAGTAAAAGCGTTGATAGCAATAGACCCGGGATCTCTCCGCCATGACACATACCGTTGACATTTTGTATTCACCCTCGAGGCAAATAAATCAATCTGCGGTTGACCAAAAATTTGAACAATTTTCCGGAAGGCACTATCGAAAATTTCGAATTCCGTTTCCGGTTGCAGCCTCCGCGACTCGTAGTCTGCCTCGACGTTCTTACTGGAGGGGATATACGACGCCGTAATCCAAATTTCCCTCCGCTTACACCACTGCCAAATTTCCTTGGCAAGAGAACTAAGATTCTCGAAACGACTGTCCCTCATGCGATTGATATAAACAATTGCCGTTGTGTTATCTATGCGTAACATGATATTAATCCGTCTTTTGTCCCTTGCAAAGCATTTCAAACCAAACAATGCCGCCTTCAGTTCTAATGCATTAATATGTAAGTTCGAATCTTCAGCCTTCCAGTGCCCATGACTACGCTGATTCTCGCAAAAAACGCCCCAACCAGTACGAGACGCATTCGAAAAAATTTCGAGCTCGTAAACCGGTTCGCTCATTGATGCGCTCGCGCAACGAATATTTGATTTCCACCATGCAATATCCTTATCTAAATCTTTTGAGAGGGTCATCATTGTATCGAAATCATTATCATTGTCCTCTAAGGCGCGGGCTCTTATCTTTTCGAAGCGTCTCACATGAATTATCCCGTACTTCAAAGCCGGACAACGCAAAACCAACGTGCCCACAAAGGCTGTGAAATTCTCTTATCGTGCAGCGTGTAATTTTACTAAATTTATTCAATAGATCTATGATACGTTGCACTTTTTCTTGTGGTAACTCTATTAACATCTTCCGGGAATTAAAAATTAATCCTAAATATTTGCAACGTTGAGTGGGAATTGTAAGACTCTTCTTTTTGTTAATTATAAACCCCAGTTCTTGGAGAAGCGCAGACGTTACGCAAATATTATTAACGCATTCCTCGTAAGATCTTCCAATAAATAAAATATCGTCTAGATAAAAAACTGAGATAAAGCCTTTCTTTCTCAAGTATGCTGCTACCGGTTTTAAGATTTTTGTAAAAACGTACGGTGCCACGTTTAGGCCGAAAGGCAAACAGGTGAACTAAAACAGTTCGCCTCTGAACAAGAATCGCAGAAACTTTCTACAGTTTTTCTCGATGGGTACGAGATAGTACGCGTCTTTTAAATCTATTGTTGCCATAAAGTCATGGGAACTGATCAGCCTCTTTGCGACTTTCCAGTCTTCGATTTTAAAATGCTTTGCTGTGACAAACTCATTAAGTTTTTTAAGATTTAATACTAGCCTATACGTTCCATCCGGTTTAGGAACCACAAATATATTTGATAGGAATTGTCCCTGAGTCGGTGAGCATTTCTCAATCGCTCCTTTAGCAATTAACATATCAATTTGCTTCTCAATCAGCAAACTCTCCTGATTGGACCACTTGCGCTCGACCGGGGGACTCTCTTGTCTCGGAAATAAGGTGAAAGTAATTTTGTAACCCTGAATTTTCGGATAACCGGATCTTTGGTCACTTTTGACCACGCGTTGAGAAAATATTTCAATCTACCAGCTGGTCTACCTACATTTGACAACCCGTTTATCGACGCCTCCTGTAGTGACGGGACGGCTCCCGGCGATGAAATGACTTCCTCGCTTCCGAGTTGCTGGGTGATCTGCGTTGTTTGCCCGACGTCGCCGTTCGACCCCTGTATGTCAGCTGGCGCGGCGGGCCCTTCACGTTTTTTGCATTTCTCTGCGGGTAATTCTTTTGCAAGGGTTTTGTCGGAGGCTTCAGGACCTCAATGTTTTTTCGAGATTTTATGCTGATTTTATCTTTTCGTCCAAATTATCACCGAATAACCATTCGTCTACCGACGTGTTTGAAAGCGTGGTCTTCAAAGATGAGTTTAGATTAGCCAGGATAATATTTTTTCTAGCCAGAGACTTTTTCCTGTGAATTGAGGCGATAAGTCTGCCACTGTCGCTCAAACTCTCTATCAATTCGAGTTTCCGTGGGTCATCCATCTTGAGTGTGATTGAAATTGCTTTTTCCATAGCACTAAGACATGAAGCAATACGCTCTTGTTTTTCTACGATGCGTTTGTCTCTCTTAATTGCCGACTCTTGTACGGCAGCGGTAATCTCTGCGTTTAGCTTTGGAACAGTGATAAAATCACAATTCTCTGGAGTCGGATATTTCTCCAAAAGCGCCTTGACTTCCTCTGGGGGAAGTCCTTTCTTAAAAATTTCTGACCAGCGAAGAGCCACGTCTTTATGTACCGCAGCTGCAGTTTTCTTGTCCAAATCTAGACGAGCCCCAATTACGCTCAAAATTTCCTGTTGAAGTTCGATTTCATGTTCTGGTATTGTCTGTAAATCCTTGTTCGAAGGCAACGTCGGTGTTGTTGTAGGCACCGCGTGTTCTGGATGGTCGTCGGTTGCAGTCGCTACAGCTTGTGATGCATCGTCCGTCGGTGGGTTGTCAAGAGTGCTCTCCGTCTCTAATCTTTCTCGGACACTCGACCTCGTATATCTCAATAGAGAACGAGATGACGCACGATTTTCCGATCCTGAGCGACTATTGGGTGAATAGTACGATGGGGATCTCGTTGAAGAGCGCCTTGACAAGTACCGAGACGGTGAATATTCCCGATCCTGTGAATACCTCAACGAGTCTTCCGCCTCTGAACGTCTTCGAGACCGTGAACTTCTCGACAAAGGTCGAGACAATGAACGTTTACCTGTAGACGGATCGGTAACTATTAAAATTTTTGTAAAACAGCGAGCCCTGTGAGTCAAAACTGAGCCGCCTATTAGTTTGCTGTTTTTCCTCGTCAAACGAAGATGTGCATTCTGAAAAAGAAAACAGAAGCACAATGCATAACGAGCTATGGGAGAAACCCGAGCCGTTATAACAGCATGCAGTTTTCCTACGTCAAACGAAGGCGTGCATTCTGGTAAGAGCCAGAAGCACCGTGAATAACGCGAACCATGCGAGTCAAACTCGTGTCGTCATATCAGCGTGCTGTATTCCCTCGTCAAACGAAGGCGTGCATACTGGTAAGAACCCGAAGCACATATAAGTGACGGAGCGTCGCTTGTTCTGCGGACAGACAAGTGAGGTTAACCTCCTACTTACGACGCTTATCCTTCTCTCGATACAGCTCCCTCTCCAATCGTCGAATTTTCCGTCTTAATCTCTAATTCTTTTCCTCCTCCTCGACTGAAACTGCTCTTCTTTTCCTTTCCTTTTCCATTTTACACCTGCTTACGCAATCTGTAAGTGGAGACACCATAGACTTATATAGATAGACCGGCCCCTGCCGTAAGAGCACGCGTCGGAAGACCTACGGTGCAGACATAGCCGTGGGGATTTTTTTTTCTTTGTCTTCTAATCGCTTGGTGGGGATAGAAGTCTAGAGTGGGGACTAATAGGGAATAGATGGGCTAGACGTCTATCCCCACCAAGCGATCAAAAGACAGAGAGAGGAGAATCCCCACGGCTATGTCTGCACCGTAGGTCTTCCGACGCGTGCTCTTACGGCAGGGGCCGGTCTATCTATATAAGTCTATGGAAGAAACTGACACAAAGCGAAAGAATGAAGATAGATAGGCGAGTACGCGAGGGGCGCGCGAGAGCCGCGCCACAGGGAAATTTTTTCCCTAGCTTTAAAAACTTGTGGCGATACTGGGGAAGTGAGAGGTACTACATCTATGATCTCGAGGAAGAGGCGCGAAATACAATTGAATATTGCCAGTTATAGTTGATTAAAAAATTCTTGTTAATTATCACTGGCGAAATAAATAATGTACTTGTTATTATACCCACACCTTTGACAAAAATATCGGTGTTCCATCTTATTATTGTTTAGAAATCATCTTAATATGTGTTATTGCGATAAATATTACCACATGCCCCGGTAGTCGAATTGGTTACGACGCCCGAACGGAATGCGGGAGGTTCCAGGTTCAAACCCTGGCTGGGGTAATATTTTTCGCAATATAAATTAAAAACTATTTAAATTGACCAAAATCCATGGTCGAATTCATCGTCTCGATTTGATCTGAAAACGTGCTGTGTGAATCTGACAAATCTGGTCCGATCGTAGTTTTTCAACGTTTATTTCGGAAAGACGATTGAATATTGCCAGTTAAAGTCGATTAAAAAATTCTTGTTAATTATCACTGGCGAAATAAATAATGTACTTAACACTGAGACATTTCTTGGCCAGTATCAATAAATAATAAAATATATTTGAGCGACCTAACTGAGAAATTTTGGCCAGTTAGGTCGCTCAAATATATTTTATTAAATAATGTACTTGTTATTAATTTTTTTTAGTAAAGAAGATAAGATTTTTGATAAGCTAACAAATATTATATGTGCGAAAAGTAATAATTGCATTCCCGGAGAAGTTTCAGCGTGTCTGGTGCGCACTAGAACTTACATACGTTTAAGAAAGATGAATAAAGGTATCGTGCAAAATAATATGTTAAAGAAAAAAATTTACGTGTGGCCTCCACGCGCGGCAGAAGTGAAACTTCCTAGCTGTGAGGAATAGAATAGTATCTTGTTTATAGTATCCCCCCATTGGGAGTTTCGCTTACACGTACTACATGTCAAGTTGTAAAACGAGGTCCAGGCAAAGCTCCCAATGGGGGTCCAGGGAGCGATAAAACACTTTTCTATTACAAAAGCAACATCTATTACAAAAACAACACTTAATCTGATAGAAAAAAGTGTCGTAAAACAGGCGTTGGCAAGGAGGGTGGTTGTGGGGAGAGGGGCAACGCCATATCTTGCGTAGGGGTCTTGTTAACCTTTTCTGTATCTATTTTTAGTATATTGTAGACTCATCTATTTAGTAAGGCGAAGATTTAATACATATATTCATTTATCATTAAAATCGATATGCATTATAAGTATATCTGCATACGTTTCACCTCGAAATATACTAAAAAATATTAAAATTATAAGTACATAAAAACAAAATACACAAAACTCTTGTAGTATAAAAAAATGTATAAGTATATGTTTTGGCGAGATGGGAAGCTACAGTAAGGATAGAATAAGTCACGCAACAACTGTTTGATTGGTAAGTTAAAAATATAATTCAAAATGTATAATAAATTATATATTTAATTAAACATAATGTGATAAATTGTGAAATATATTGTCCAACGTGCAATAATAAATTAAATATTAACAGAAATAACCTTTTATTTCGTTGTCAAAAGGCATTTTATGAAAAAAATAAGCATAAGAAATATGTGAAACAACAATGTGCCTTTAAAGCAAGTGTAAAATATGATACATAGTTCAGCAAGTCTAAATTAAGCTTGGAATCACGTTATAGCCTCCGAGACATCTGCTTCTTCGTTGGGTATAGTTCCGCAATCACACGGAAAAAACTGCTTAAGTGCTCTTCATATTTATAAACGCGTTTGAAGAGATATTCAGCTAAATATCCTACTAACAATAAGTGCGGAGCACGTGTTCCATATCGTGGGATATTAGCTCTTACTTTTCTCCAAACGCGTTCAATATGTTGAGTGTGGGCTCCTAAATAATACATAAATAAGAATAAAATTTCTGTAAAAGTATATAATTTTAAAATATACATTTTATATAGGAAGCTTCTTATGTTAATAACTAATATATTTTGGTATATTTTACTAATCTTTCAGAATCTGTTATTTCAGTATATGATAGACTCATCACTTTAGTAAAGCGAAAAAATTAACTCATATATTCGTATTTAAATGTCTACTTACCAGTATCTGGGTCGACGAAATTCAAAGAATGATTAACTTCCAGATGTTGGAAGCCTTCACTATTTAAGCAGTTGTACGACTTTTCCAACAATCTGAAATTATCGTCGTCCCAGGTAAGATCCACTTCTTAATAAACTCAAGCAGGGTTTTTTCCGTGCGATCGGGAACTGATACAAGAAATATCTTTCTTGTTTTACGCTCATACGCACCGAAGATCCATTTGCCAGTAATTATTCGGCCGCAGTTGAATCTCTCCTTACCGATTTTTGCTTTGTCGATTTCAACAGTTTTATTTGGTCCTCCGAGTTTCGACGAATTTTGTTGGACCCAGTATATGCAAAGCTATATCATTTTTTATATTATAAATATATACATTACAAATACATTATAAATTTCATGAATATATACATTTAACATATTAATATATTCAAAGTATTAAACATATTAAATTATACTTACTTCTCGGCAAAAGGAAATCCAGTCAACAACCGTATGTTCGGAAAGTTGTAATTCTGTACATAAAAAATTATGTCTTGGAGACCGTAACATGATAAAATATGCAGTCATTCTACATATTGTTTCCAAGCTTAATTTAGACTTGCTGAACCATGTATCACATTTTGCACTTGCTTTAAAGGCACATTGTTTTTTCACATATTTCTCATGCTTATTTTTTTCATAAAATGCCTTTTGGCAACACGGAATGAAAGGTTATTTCTGTTAATATTAAATTTATTTTTGCACTTTGGACAACATATTCACAATTTATCACATTATGTTCAATTAAAAAATTTATTAATTGTTCTTTATTATGCGTCACTGCTAAGAATTCGTGTAGCTGCATGTTGACACAATGCCTTGTGATAAAACAAAACAGAATCAACATTCCAAATTGTTATATATTTCTAACTTACCAATCAGACAACTGTTGCGCGGCTTCTATTCTTAGTGAAGCTTCTCATCTCGTCCAAACATATACTTACAAATTTTCTTTATAACTGCAAAAGTATTGTATATATACTTTTATATACTCATAATTCTAAATCTTCCTACACCACATTTCAAATTTCGCGCACTTACATTACTACGCATGCTCAAGCACCGCTACACCCTTCGTTACCTGTCATACCGACACGTAACGAAGAGTGTAGCGGTGCTTGAGCATGCCGTATCGCCCGTTAGACGCCTGGGCGGCAGAAGAATATCGCAACCGGACAACGGGTTGCTTGACGACGCTGTTTACAAACAGCCGGTCGTCAGATTTCGCTCTGGACCTCGAGCTAGACGGACGTGTCTTGCTGTACTTGAGCAATAAATCCGTTTTAATTACACAGAGAGAGTTTCTTTATCCCGGACGAGCCCCCAAAAATGTTGCGCTCGTCACGCGTTCGCCGCACTCACACAGACACTCCTTACCACGGCGACGGGAAAGCGCGGCGCGTTCGCGAGTGTGTGGTGAGGAGTGTCTGTGTGAGTGCGGCGAACGCGTGACGAGCGCAACAATATATACAATACTTTTGCAGTTATAAAGAAAATTTGTAAGTATATGTTTCATAACCTGATAGTCATAAACTTTAACACTTGATATTTCGCTTCGCGGAGCAGAGCGACGCTTTTTTCTGCCAGATTCGGTCGTTCTGTGCAAAAACGCGTCGATTAAGCCTAATTTAATCAAAATCGGAGAGGAAGTCCCTCTCCTTCAGTATTACCTCAACTTTTCGTGACGGACTTTCGTGACGCGCCCGTACCGAATTACTCCCATTAGAAGTTTCGACTTTTCGTGACGGAATTTCGTGACGCGCCCGCACCGAATCACTCCCATTAGAAGTTTCAACTTTTCATGACGGACTTCCATGACGGACATCCGTTCCGGACTTTCCTTCGAGACTTCTGTTCCGGACTTCCGTTTTAATTGCGCCCATAGAAGTTTTACTTCAAAAAGCAAGAAAAGTTTTTAGAATAAGCAACAAAGACAATGTATATAAAAAATAGAATATGACAAAAGTTTTATGAAATGTGCGTTTATTAATTTTTTTATTACTTTTGTATATTATATTTTATATTTATATGCTTTTGTGTATATAATGTACACGTTTATTAACGCGCTTGGACTTTCTGGACGGAAACGTGCGCCCGCTACATTCGCACGTGCGAAAGAAACACACCACACGTTTTCTAATAACACTTTAATCAGAAACAAGGAATGGTAACACAGAACTCGGTTCGCAATCAAAGCGCTCGGGAAATACAGTCAGTTAACTTGACAGGTCCGCGCACAACAACCCATTGTTAGGGGAAGGATCTTCGAATGTCCGCTTCTCGCCGATATACCCAGTCGGCACAACTTAAGGGGATCCTGCAGTGACAGGCAAACTCGAAATCGATTACAACGCCACCCAAGCGGAACTAAAAATGTCGATAATACCGACATTTCTAATCCCGGTTCTAAACCGCGTTTTTTGTGTTATTGATTTATCTCAGGGCAGTGATCACGTAACTTTTCGCCTACGGCAGAAACGTAAAAAGTTTCACGTTATAAATATCTCTTTCTATATTGGTGTTGAATAGAAAGAGATATTGACATGAAACTTTTATCTGTGTAAACATGTATTGAAAATACATGTATACATTGCACACATGCAATGTGTAACCACAAATATAACATCCATGCCGCACACAAGCGCGTGCCGTGTATGTGCGTTGAGCGCACCACACACTATCGAAGCTTGTTTATATTATTTCGTAATATTGCATTAGATATTCTTCCAATATATATATGTATATGTTCATTATATACTGGATTCATACCCATATGCAACGTCGGAAGTGTAAGGCGGTGTAAGACATATATATTGTTGCGCCCGTGCTGAGATGTCCGTTACATCGCGGCGATTATGGCGAATCGCGAAGCGTTCCTTAGCGAACAGCTGTTATCGATCGTTATTGATTTACCAGAGATTCTCAATTGTTGTGGAGCCTCGGGCCGTCGCGTCGCGTCCGCTCGAGACCCTCGAGACCAAGAAATGAGAATCTCTGGTAAATCAATAACGATCGATAACAGCTGATCGCTAAGGGACTCTTCGCGATTCGCCGCGATGTAACGGGCGTCTGAGAACGGGCGCAACAATATAATGCATATTATAATGTATACACATGCACATATTTATGTATACGTAATTACAGCGCCTATATATATGTATGTATATATACATATATACACACACAGTGTTGAGAATAAATAATACAATATACACAAACCTTCATTACATACATTTTCTGTATATATACGTATATATGTACATACACAAAATATATGTCATGAAGGTTAGTGTATATTGTATTATTTATTCTCAACACTGAAAGTATATATATGTTCATAAACATAATGCGCGTGTACATATTTGTGTGTGCGTGCGTTTATACACATAATGTACATAGTCCCACATATGTAATTATTATAGGCGCTGTAATTACGTATACTTATATATGTGTATGTGTATACATTATAATACGCATTATATGTAAGCCTTACACCGCATTCACCCTTACAGGGTGTCCCATTTTAATCTACTCCTCCAAAAACTGTTATTTTTAATTTGAGAAAGAAATGCTTTTACACAACAGTTGTTTGGCAGAGTGACACATGTAATGATTCCGATGTGCGTCATGTCGCAGATGTCGTTTTCAAGAAAAGACGACTAATTTCTATGGAGCTTGATTTTTGTCTGATAAAAGTTATACATGTCATTGAGACGTTTTACTAAAATAAAGCTCTTTCGTTTCTAAGAAATTTTAAATTTTGCTATGATATTTGCAATATAAAATATATGAAATATCTCGTAAAGTCTTCACTTTTCGAGGATTTTACCTTGAGATTTTTATATGTAGAATAAAAAGAATTGAATTTGTTGAAAGAAAAACGCAAAAACTATTTTTAAAAATTTGATTGCATTTTGTACAATGTACATTCAATTTTGCAAAATTGTAAATGTTAAAAATAATATTATTATTCGCTTTATTTCGTTATTCTGTGCATAAAAGTATGAAGATACAGTCATCGAAAAGTGAATATTCTACGAGACATTACATTTTTTATAAAAAATACGACAAAATTTAAAATATCTCAGGACATTCTAACGAAAGAGAACTTGATTATAGTGTTTCGAAAATGTCTCAACGAGATGTACATACAACTTTATGTGAAGGAAAAAATCAAGTTTTATAAGAAATTAGTCCCCTATTTTTTGAGAATGACATGTACGACACAACTGACATCGAAATCTTGTGTCCCCCTTCAAAGCAAACAACTTTTGTTTGAAACATATTTATCTGCAAATAAGTTGTGAGGATACAAATTCGTTACGCTTTATTTTGTCCACCTTGTACGTTATATTGTTTATATATTTATACAATCAAGTGACTAATACATGCACAGCACATTTTTTCTTAAATGTACAAAAAGGATCGAAATTATGTGATTTTGATTATTGATACTATAGAATGGGCCCCTCCAACGCCCATTCCCGTGAGAACGCACCCAATATATTTGCTTTCGTCTCTCCGATTGTAATGTACAAAAAATACATTTGTAATAATCAGTACCGTCACAACAGACGCTTCTGATTTTTATTATATTATAGATGGATTGCAGAATAGGCCCCTCCAACGCCTATTCCCGTGAGAACGCACCCAATATATTTATATCCGTCTCTCCGATTTTACTTTAGAAATGATACATTTCTAATTATCAGTTCCGTCATAACAGACGCTTCTGACGTTTTACTTTGTCAGTACCGTCAGAACAAACGCATCTGATTTTTATTATAATCAACAGTCCGAATACACGCTTTTGGCATTTTATTTTGTCACTACCGTCAGAATAGACACATCTGATTTTTATTATAATCAGTACCGTCCGAATAGACGCTTGTGGCATTTTATTTTGTCACTAGCGTCACAACAGACGCATCTGATTTTTATTATAATCAACAGTCCGAATACACGCTTTTGGCATTTTTTTTTGTCACTACCGTCAGAATAGACATCTGATTTTTATTATAATCAGTACCGTCCGAATAGACGCTTGTGGCATTTTATTTTGTCACTACCGTCACAACAGACGCATCTGATTTTTATTATAATCAACAGTCCGAATACACGCTTTTGGCATTTTTTTTTGTCACTACCGTCAGAATAGACATCTGATTTTTATTATAATCAGTACCGTCCAAATAGACGCTTGTGGCATTTTATTTTGTCACTACCGTCACAACAGACGCATCTGATTTTTATTATAATCAACAGTCCGAATACACGCTTTTGGCATTTTTTTTTGTCACTACCGTCAGAATAGACGCATCTGATTTTTATTATAATCAGTACTGTCCGAATAAACGTTTGTGGCATTTTATTTTGCCAGTACCGTCAGAACAGGCGCTTCTGACATTTAGTTTCCCAATACCGAATAAATACTTTATTCATTGAGACATGTTTTATCTAAACGATATATTTTTACAATATCGTAACTTTGTAAATAGTACTACGGACGTGTTGGAAATGGCGACAGATGTCCATCTTGTATAATTTTTATAAAGTGTTGTCTCATCTGTTCTACTTCATAGGAATATTTTACATTACAAGGATTGCCTTGTAAGACTATAGTTGTGGCAAAAGCTGCGGCGTAAATTCCGCAACTTGTAGCGTCTGGTTGTGCATCAACTTTCTCAAAAATAATGTCACTTTGCCTTATTTTTGGATATCGACGCTTTATATATTCTCTTTCCTTGCGTACCAATTTGTCGTATGTACAGCCAGGTATACTGTCATATACGAACAGTTTGGTGCCATCACAAAATATACATCGCCAGTGTTCAATTCCCCCTGCAGAGTAATCACTTTTTCCTCCTATTATTTGTAAGCTTTTGTCGCTCTTACTAGCGTCAATATAATCAGGAAGTCCTTGATATTGTACACTTTGCGTTTCAAAAGGAGTACTTTGTCTTACAATGCGTAAAAATTCATCTATCGATTCGTCCGTTAGGAGGTTGTTGCGAGACAAGACATTCTTTTTTACAACGGAAATAGGTATAATAATTTCATTTAAATTCATTATTCGTCTTGCCTTATCCTCTTCGGTTATATCTCGCTTGTAGCTTGTACCAATATATGTACAATCATCATCCTGCTCCATATCTGGAGTTATCACAGCAGTGGTAATTGCTGTTTTTATCGGCGAAATGTCACATTTTAACGTTTCTTTATTTTCATTAATGACATTTTCGCTTTTTACTGCATTTTGCTCAATAGCTTTTTGACTACTTAATTTTTTACTTGTTTCCTGTGCTTCTATAACATATATTGGCTCCCTTATAGGCATATTCCTTGCATGACGACTATCCAAGATTTCCGGAAGCATGCTATCGTGGTAGAAGCGTTTTAGCAAAGGCAGCATATTAGTTTCCCAAAAAGCATTGTCTCTATTTACATGCACTATTTTCATGCTTTTTGGTGTCCATACAACAAAAATGCAATATTCTCGTTGCGTTATGTTTAATTGACCTTGAACCTGATAAAAAAATTTATGATTTCTATTCATATTGTCAGGATTTTTTCTATCAAAGATGTTCTTCAAGGAAGCCAATTTTTCTATGGCTTCTTCTGCTGTTAAATTTTCAGCCGACTGAGGACATTTAATCTCCACCAGACCATCTTCGTCAATGAGCCCATCGGGAGAAGCACCCAGGAATGGATTTTTACCATCAATGAACAATCCGCAAGGTTTTTATTTGTTTCTTGAGTTTTGCGGCTAACTCTTTCCTCGCATCCTCCTCTCGATCGCGACCATATTTCATGGCTGCAGTGTCAATGCACGGAGGAAACAAAATATCTTTCACTGTAGGTGCGCGAGGCGTTTGCAATCTCATACGACATACCCTTCCAAAATTGGATGCTGTCAACATGAGACTTCTTGTGACTATCCACAGCTCAGAATCACCTTGATCTATTGTGTTTCGTTCAATCTGCTTCCTGTTTTCCGCGTTTTCAGCCAACATCTTAAAATGAGGTTGCCTTTTTCTTTGGAATTTATCATCTGAATCGTCTGGTTTTTGCGAGTGCGGGCCATAATGGCGATCTGTTCCTGATTTTCGCTTCGGTCTCTTTTGCCTTCCATCGAATTGTCGAGATTCTCTGGTTCTCGCAACTTTTATTTGCCGTCGCTTCTCCAGTTTCTCGACAACAGGTGGAACTGCTTTACCTCTGACCTTATGCACTCTTGTAAGGATGTCTTGTGTATTGTATTGCACAGCTGATCCCAAAACTCTAGCATTATAAGAGCCTCGTTTGCCAAAATTAACGCGCTTTCCGCCAATTTCTTTGCAGATTATGGAATTGAACGATTCTGCAGGATTATTTGTGTAATTTAACAGTAAACTATCTGAATAACCTGCTATATATCTTACAGCAATCTGTATTTTTTGGTACAGACCATACAGTTTCAGATCGTTTACGTAGTTTGTCTTTGTTTCATCTTCGCATTTACGACCGCGTTTCTTACATTCCGTATGCTCACCAAATACGTGGCTAGGAATCATGTTCAATATATCTTCTCGTAATTTCGTAGCCTGCAAATGAGGAGGTATGTTTTCTTTTCTTCGTAAAGAAGCTAATTCCATTATCTCTTTTCGTATTGGTAAAATGTTGCTCTTTACAACATTTCTAACCTCTACAAAATTACGTTTCCTTTTTTGTCCTTTTGGCTGAGTTGTTTCAGCCACGTTTTTTAATTTATTGCTTAGATTACGAAGCAGATGGTTGGTACATTCTATTTTTTGTACTCTTACCTTCATTTCGCGATATGGGTCATTTTTGATGATACAGTGATATACATTACTGTCGCCATCGGCGATAAGTGTTCTGTATATCAATCCGTGCATTTCCAGGCTACTATTGAAACCTTCTGCAATGGCATCGCTCTCCATACTTGTGGAGCTTGCGTCGCGATAAAAATTTTTGTAGCATTTATGACTTTTTGCTTTACAATTTCTTCGCTCCGCTACGTCGCATACCGTGCAATATTTGTTGCGGATGCCAACGAAGAGAATTTTCCTTGTGCGGTAACCGATTATGGCACCTGCACCGGAAAGTGAATCGTACGCTTTACCGTACGATCTCTTCATCCAACTGCCATCCGCAACAACTGTTATATACGGAATACCATTTATCGTTTCATTCTTTTCTATCGCGAGTTGTTTTTCCTCCTCGGCTGCCATTTTCATACTTTCCATGGCCGTTTCTAGAAAACTGTCAACTAAGTCTTCGCGATACTTAATGTATGTGTGTTCAGCCATGCAAGGAATGTTCATGGCTGCACATAGCTCTTCTAGCTGGGCGTAACCAATTCCAGCTGTTATTGTTCCAGCTACAGCAGCTCTATTAATATCTAATATTTTGTCGGAATCTACGGGTTCAGACCAAAAATTGTCTTCAAAGTGGCACGTTTGACATTTGAAGAAGAATTGCGTGAGTAACCCACGGCGACGAGATTTTACGCATGTCCAACCTTCAAATGAGCACTGAAATGCTGCCTTATATTTATGATTATCAAATGTTCTATGCAATTCTTTCAAGAAAAAAGATGAGTCCATAATGCGACGACCTTCAGGCTCATGTTCTTCGATACGACCTGTATCCGTACCGCCTTTCTCGATAACAAGAGCATGATTTTCAATATCGTCATCATCAGGTGATGTCCAATATTGGACATAATCTGTGCATTCCGGCGTTTCAACCGGGCACGTTTGTTGGGTACGAAGCTCCACATCCATCGTACCGGGAGTAACCAGTGATTCCACTGATTTCCGGACATAGGTAGGTTCCTTCGCACCCTCAACAAGAATATAATGTTCAATATCGTCATCTTCGCGATATTGGACATTGTCGTACATACCTGTGCATTTCGGCGTTAGAGCCAAGCACGTTTGTTGGGTACGAAGCTTTACATCTATCGTACCAGGAGTAACCAGTGATTCCACTGATTTACGGACATTGGTAGATTCCTTCGTACCCTCAACAAAACTATAATTGTCAATATCGTCATCTTCGCGACATTGGACATTGTCGTACGTACCTGTGCATTTCGGCGTTTGAGCTAGGCACGTTTGCTGGGTACGAAGCTCCACATCCATCGTACTGGGAGTGACCAGTGATTCCACAGATTTTTGGACATTGGTAGGTTTCTTCGTACCCTTAGTGCCATTTGCTTCTTTGCGCTGCTTCTGCAGTGACTGTCGCCTGAAAATAATAATAAACATAAATATACACAATAATGGAAAAGCATCTTATAAAATAATGTTCAATATTGTGCCATATTATATACTATTGTGTAATTTACATGTACATATTAATCGCAAACCATGAACAACCTCTTAAAAATTACAACGGTCCTTTACCTCTTCTTTACTACATATATATTTCATGTCATTATATTGTTATTAAAAATAAAGTATAATAGTATAAATAAAAATGTATATCTTGGAAATGTTTTATTAGCAATACTGTCAGAGCAAACGCTTCTAGTTCGTATTGCTATCAGTACCGTCTGAATAGACGCTTCTGATTATTATTGAAACCAGTACCGTCGGATTAGACGTTTCTGGTATTTATATAAACCAGTTCCGTCGAAATAGACGCTTGTGGTATTTGTTTCTAACTACTGTTTTACATGCAACCAGTACCGTCGGATTAGACGCTTCTGGTATTTTTATAAACCAATCCCGTCGAAATAGACGTTTCTGGTTTCTCTTTCTAAGTACTACTTTACATGCAATCAGTACCGTCGGATTAGACGTTTCTGGTATTTATATAAACCAGTTCCGTCGAAATAGACGCTTCTGATATTTGTTTCTAACTACTGTTTTACATGCAACCAGTACCGTCGGATTAGACGCTTCTGGTATTTTTATAAACCAGTCCCGTCGAAATAGACGTTTCTGGTTTCTCTTTCTAAGTACTACTTTACATGCAATCAGTACCGTCGGATTAGACGTTTCTGGTATTTATATAAACCAGTTCCGTCGAAATAGACGCTTCTGATATTTGTTTCTAACTACTGTTTTACATGCAGCCAGTACCGTCGGATTAGACGCTTCTGGTATTTATATAAACAAGTGCCGTCAAAATAGACGCTTGTGGTATTTGTTTCTAACTACTGTTTTACATGCAACCAGTACCGTCGGATTAGACGCTTCTGGTATTTATATAAACCAGTCCCGTCGAAATAGACGCTTCTGGTATTTGTTTTTGACTACTGTTTTACATGCAGCCGGTATCGACGGATTAGACGCTTGTGGCATAAATTATTACAATAATTACTACTAACAAGGGAACGGTCGGAAGTGTCCCTCACCGATTTGGATGGGCTTTGGATATGTTGTAGAGCATCAAAAAATATTAGACTCCTATTTTTTTTTTGGGCTTATCTCGACGTTTAAGGGTTGAAACAACCCCTTGAAAATAACGGATTTTATAATTTTTAGCGAATATCTTCGAAAATATAAGGCGTATGAAAAAAAGTTTTATACAAAAGGTTTATGGTTTTTTATGCTTTTTACAATGGCGTAATTACATTTTTCAAATATGTCAAATTTTTTAATTTAACCCCACACCCACCTATTATTTTTGTAAAATATAACAATTTTTTCAACCAAAAATTTAAGAGCATCGAATGCCAAATACATCCATGTATATTTTTATTATGATACCACTATTCGATTTTTGGGAAAACGAGATGATATGTGGTATAGGCGTCGCGCTGTAGGTAGGTGTTGCGTTATTTCTGTTCAGTTGCGCTGTACGCTTAATAATTTCTATTTGTGCATATTTTCTCATACTACAATATATACTATATACTACGATATAATATGCGATAAAAGTCCAAGCAGAGGAAATGCGTGTGTGATGACAATAGAGAGACAGCAGTACAAAATATTGAAATATTCTGATACTCTGACGAGGAGGTAATCTGAAATTTGAAGCAAACTAAAAAAATTAAATTTAATAAGATAATTATTCGCCAGTGATAAATTAATAAAATGTGAGTAGTCGGCCTGACTGGCAGTAATTTTACGACGTTTCGACCCGTAATGGTGTTCCAACGGAAGGATGGTTCAATGATGTCTCAACGATTGATCCGAAAGAAGTACTGTGTGAAACCGACAAAGCAAGTTGACTCACGGTTTTTTCAATGTTCATATCGAAAGACGTTATACACACTGTCAACCGAAGAAATCGGTGCTCCATCTTATATGTGTTATTGCAAAGAAATATTACCATAGCCTCAGTGGTCGAATTGGCACGACACCCGCACGGTATACGGGAGGTTCCAGGTTCAAACCCTGGATGGGGTAATATTTTTTCGCTATATAAATTTTTAATATAACATCAACTAAGGACCCAAAGTACGGGTCGAAACGTCGTAAAATTACTGCCAGTTAGGCCGACTACTTACATTTTATTAATTTATCACTGGCGAATAATTATCTTATTGAATTTAATTTTTTTAGTTTGCTTCAAATTTCAGATTACCTCCTTGTCAGAGTATCAAAATATTTCAATATTTTGTACTGCTGTCTCTCTATTGTCATCACATACGCATTTCCTCTGCTTGGACTTTCATCGCATATTATGTCGTAGTATATAGTATATATTGTAGTATGAGAAAATATGCACAAATAGAAATTATTAAGCGTACAGCGCAACTGAACAGAAATAACGCAACACCTACCTACAGCGCGACGCCTATACCACATATTATCTCGTCTTCCCAAAAATCGAATAGTGGTATCATAATAAAAATATACATGGATGTATTTGGCATTCGATGCTCTTAAATTTTTGCGTTGAAAAAATTGTTATATTTTACAAAAATAATAGGTGAATGTGGGGTTAAATTAAAAAATTGGACATATTTGAAAAATGTAATTACGCCATTGTAAAGAGCATAAAAAACCATAAACCTTTTGTATAAAACTCTTTTTCATACGTCTTATATTTTCGAAGATATTCGCTAAAAATTATAAAATCCGTTATTTTCAAGGGGTTGTTTCAACCCTTAAACGTCGAGATAAGCCCAAAAAAAAAATAGGAGTCTAATATTTTTTGATGCTCTACAACATATCCAAAGCCCATCCAAATCGGTGAGGGACACTTCCGACCGTTCCCTTGTAAGTACAGTAATAAAACACTTGCATATATACAGTTCATGTTACGCTAAGGACCGCATTCTTATTTTTAAGAGGTTGTTGTACTTTTCCGTAATCACGACAGACAATATCTCGAATTGTCTAAGTTACACTGGTGTACATAATTGTGGCAACACTAAGTTCATATCTAACTTTTGTATAACAACAAATAAGCATAATTCCGCGAAAAAATGTATTTAAAAAAATTTGTTTAGTGACAAATGTATACTAACAATAAGTGTAAGAAACATTCGGTACATTTTTAATTTATCCTCCTCCTTCCCGCCGTTTTAAAAGTAAGAACGTATTTTGTCTTCATAAAATTAAATAATTCATTTCACGCACTTCAGGCTGGAATAAATTTTTCTTACAAATGTCATAATCACCAGTAATGTCATGAACCACCAAAAAACATGTTTTCTTGCAAAAAAATACTTTTGGCTTGTACGATTTTTTCCGTGGAATTACGGGTTGCCTATGCATTTTTGTAGACGTGCCACCAGCAACACGGGGACTCTGTGTATCAATGTGAAATGTGATGCGTGCGTGAGTGTGTGCGTGTGCGTGGGTGTGTGGGGGGAGGGTGGTACATATCCGAAGACAAGGCAGGAATACGCAATTTTCAGTGCGAATATACCCATGTGCCACCTTCTCGCCACACACATATACGCACAGTCGCACACACGCATCACATGACATTGACACATACACCATACAATAATGTGCAAAATCCGACCAATCTCCCCATGATGCTAATGCTAATGCTAGCGATAATGGAAAAAAATGCATAAGTAACTGCGCCGTAACTAGGCAAAAAAGAAACGTATAAGTCTCAATTTTTGCAAATTGCAAGGAAACGTCCATGTTTCACGGTAGTTATCTTGACATATGCTAAAAAAATTCATTCTGCCCCGTAGAGTAAAAGTATGCAATTTTTTGGAGACAATACGTTCTTACTTTTAAAAAGACAGCGGAAGGGGGGAAAGATAAATTAAAAACGTAGCGAATGTACAAGCATTACTCCCAGAAAAAAAAATGTTATTGGTTTTATCACGGAATTTTACTTATTTACAGTTATGTCAATATCATCAATAAGTTATGAGATATTTCGACATTTTAGTGTTGCAATACTTTTGTATATCAGTGCATTCGCTATGTAATATTTGAAAAAAGACAAACACTTAGACAATACTTGAAAACTAATATTTTATTATACAGGATGTACCATTTTAAAAGACACATTTTTATGTAGAAAACTGAGCCTACTAGACAAAAATGTTTCAGACAAGAGTTATACGGTTTCAAGGGGGACATAAGATGATGACAATGATTTGACCTTAGATGCTCGTTTGAAGGTCACGTAAACATCACCTTCAATGTCTTAAATAAAACTATTTTTTATTACATATTTTTGTAGCCTTTGTCAAGACGTTTTCAAAACACTGTAATAAAGCTGTCTTTTGTTAAGAATTTTCTCATATTTTAAATTTTGTTGTGATGTTTATAAAATATCAAGTATCTGGTCAAGTATTTATTTTAGAATGTTTCATTTGAAAGGATGCACACAAATATCTCAGAATCTTTGTCTTTTCTAAAAAAATGATTAAAATAAAACGTGGGCACCGCTGGCATTAGCGTTATCCGATGTACACCACGGGTAAGGTTGTATAGTCAGATTGAATACATCATGTAGCCCTGAGCGGATAACGCTAATGCTAGCATGTTTTATTTAAAACATTTTTTTAAAAAACGCAGTTTCTGAGATATTTGTGTGGATGTCAAAAATAAATACTTTACAAGATACTATTTTATAAATATCACAAAAAAATTTTAAATATCAGAAAATTGTTAACGAAAGAACTTTATTATAGTGTTTTTAAAACGTCTAGACAAAGGTTACAAGATTATGTAATAAACAATAAAGGATTTTATTTAAGAAATTGAAGGTGACGTTTACGTGACCTTCAAACGACCATCCAAGGTCAAATCATTGTCATCATCTTATGTCCCCTTTGAAACCGTACAACTTTTGTGTGAAACATTTTTGTCTACCGGGCTCAGTTTTCGAAAGATTAAAATGGGTCCTAAAATGGGACACCATGTACAGGGTGGAAAGGTCAATACTGTGGGAGGTGATAGTATCTGTTGTTGCAAAAATGTTTATACGAACAAGTCTCTTATACCAAACGGTTTTCGAGATGCAGTTGTAGAATGTACACTGGTCAAATTACTGATAAGAGTGATACTACGTACTGTTTCTACTTCATTGTTCAGGTGACACATTTTTTACAGCTTATAAATAATTTTCTAAAATTTCGCTGTCAATAATGCATTTATCAACTCTTGTTCTCATCAGATGATGAACACTCTTGTGACAAGAGCTGATAAATGCAATGTTGACAGTGGAATTTTACAACATTTATTATAAGCTGTAAAAAATGTGTTATTTTAACAATAAAGTAGAAACAGCACATTACTCTCATCAGCAATTGTATAACTGTACATTCAACAGCTTTATCTCGGAAACCGTTTGGAATAG
Source organism: Leptothorax acervorum (assembly GCA_035220615.1). Classification (NCBI taxonomy): domain Eukaryota; kingdom Metazoa; phylum Arthropoda; class Insecta; order Hymenoptera; family Formicidae; genus Leptothorax; species Leptothorax acervorum. The sequence goes on from JASTWQ010000303.1 coordinate 121,134, forward strand.
GACACTTGTTTATAAGAACATTTTTGCAATAAACGATACTATTACTTCCCAGACTGTGGACTTTTCCTCCTGGGACACCCTGTGTAGTGTATAGTGACAATGCTGAAGCATTTGTCTGCTACATGACGTATGCGTGAAATTACAGTAGGTGCTGCAAGTAATAAGAAATTACATATAAATGTTAAATTTAATATAATATATGAGTTTTTTTGTCAAATAAGCCACTTTTTTACCTCGGGGTATAATATGTTTGTGTGCCTACTGATAAATAAAATAATTTTTCCTGCTGTAATGCATGACTTTTTAAGATTTCATATTTTGGCTCTTCTATACTACATGGATTTGTGTTGACAAAATAATCGCAAAGTAAAGTACCATGAAAATTTTCGCTTTGTCATGTATACTCTAAAAATACTGCACCAACAAATTTTGCAACTGAAATTGTTCTCTGTTATCGAGAAAAAGAACCCTTTAATTTGGAATTTTTATTTTGTATGTCTTACAATCAGTTCAAACCCAATAAATTTTCACATAACTTGTTTAAAAAATTTGTTGATTATCTATTTTGAGAAAGAAATTTTTAATAAACGGTTGACAGTCGAGATATGAATTTTTGTATTGTGCAACTTATTTCACAAAAATGTGGTACATAAGGAAAGGTACAATTTACAGAAGAAAATTTTATAATTATACTGTCATGTATTGGCTGATGAAAACAATTTCAGTCTGTGGACATAGACATTGAGCAGAGAAATATTGTATCCAAATATGGTGAAAATTTATTGGATAAAAATTGAAAGGTACAACTTGCAATGTTTTTTTTTTGCCGATAATAGACAAAATTCAAAGAAAAATTTGACAAATTATTAACTAAAATATTTGGACAGTACATACCTCTAACAAAATTTCTGGTATTTATGTAACTGTATATATTGATAACATTTTCTACATAAACAAACATGCATCGTATAATAAAGGAAAAATGAAATAATATCTATTGTGTTTTGTATATAATGAATTACTTCAGAAATGAGAAGAAATTTCATTGTGATTCTTCAATTAACAAATAAAATGTAAAATATTGAACATATTTAAAACCATGAAAAAGGCTTATTTCATACATTAATTCATATATATCGACATTCGAAATTATGTAATTTCTTATACTTGTTAGTAGGCATGTCATGTAATTTCATATTACTTATCGTGGCAGACAAATGATTGACTCATTCTCAATTATAATATTTTTATTTATCATTTTTTTGTATTCAATATCAAATAGAAGCTTTGTTACAACCTCTTATGAGATACATGAAACGAAATATCCAAAAATACGCAAATCAAAATTGTGCAGTACAAAAGTTGCTGGAAAAATAATGAATAATAATAAGTACCTGTCTGTTTGAATGTCGAACAAAAACGTTACAGCTATAAAGATTGGTGAACCATATATTTTGAATCGTTGCTTGTCCGTACATCGTTCGTTGTCAGTGTTATTACTCATGCTCTAGACGCGCACATGAACAAAAAATTACATGTCTCTTGTCTGTATAATACTACGAATTGCATGTAATATTGTATGTAATGAATACAATGGCATATTTGTATTTATTTACGTTATAAAAATATGAGGTATGAAGTACTTTCATTTTTCAGTAGCATTGTGTCATGAATATATTGCACGTTATACAGAGAAATATTTTAATTTGTGCCGATGCAACAATATGTATATAACAAGTATCAATAATATGTACGTACTTTTAATCAATTCGTATACCTGTCATTATTACATTAAAATTTTAATATTTTTGTCGTATCGACCCAGATAGCACAGCTGATCTTTATGAATTCAACAAGATCAGCTGTGCTACCTGGGGATACATAAATCACAAAAAGCAAGGCAGCAGACATGTGAGAGGCCAATAATCTAAATACCTGTATAAGTATGACTTGTAATGGAAATTGGAAAAAATTTGTACGACTTTTTGGACAATATACTTCTGTATGTTATTTTTATTCGCGAACTGTAATACACCTATGTACAACAGATTTAAAAAATTAAGAATTTTTTAATCAGTAGTAAACAAAGCTTCCATTTGTAAATAAAAAGACGTCAGTCTGTCAGACTGTCTATCTGTCAGACTGTCTGTATGTAGGTCTGTCTGTATGTCTGTGTATGACACAAATTTTATATCTTCTACGAAACATGCTTACCTTTGTACCCATCCTTTCCTCCGAGAGATCCTGGCGACAGACAGAGATTTCTTCTTTGCACTGTGTACACCCATAGTGAACACAGACACTTATAAAAACTGTAAATACTTTATAAATAATTCTAAATACTTTAGAAATACAAAAACACTGATCGCAGTGGAGCACGTTTATTCACGTTTATCGTAACGGAATCGTCCCGTCCACTGTGATTGTTTTGTTTATGCAAGTTCGGCGCGCCGAGCGAGAGAGCGAGCGAGCGAGAGAGAGAATATCATTCCTTCCTTCCCGCACTCACTCAGCTGATACGATCGAGGCCGCTAGCCCAGCGAGCCTGCTGTTGCTTTCTCGACGCGGATCTGAAGGAGTACGCGTTGAAAAGCAAAGATAATGATACTTCAACAATTTGTAGGGAAACAGCCCCTGAATATGTACATTAAATATTAGCTTACACTGACAAAGTCTTACTTGACAAACGAGATTTATTGAAACAGCACCTGATTTTTAGTTAATATAAAAAGTACTGAATGAAGTAAGTACTGAATAAATTATTTCTTTTATGTAAACAATGTTTTTATTAATTATAAATTTTTTTGTCGAAATCGGTCAAAATTAATAAATATTTTCTCGTTATAAACTTTGTTATTAATAAGTTTTGAGCCTCCGCGTTTATCGAAGTTGGAGAATGCTTCCACTCTGTACAAAGACTAATTGTATAATGATCTGAAGAGATCAATAGTTTATTTATAATGTCTTTGTATGTTACAAATCTATAACGTTTTAGTGTAATAAATTCTGTAAAATGTTTACAATCTTTATTGCCCTTTCCTCAGCCTCCTCACATTAATGTTATACTGGAATTATAAATAATTCTGCAATATATTTTCCAGGAATTAAAATCCTATGAACTGATGCTGGCATGTAATACCAGCATATAAAAAAAATTTAGAGAATGTAATACACGAAAACAATAGATTGGTAACAAACAAAGACATTACAAATAAAGAATAGATATCTTCAGATCCTTATACAATAAGTCGTCTTCGTACTGAGTGGAAACATTCTCCAACTCCGCTAGATGCGGAGGATCAAAACTTATTAATTACTGTTACTTTATTAATAATACTTTAAAGAATTGATTACATAATAAGTTTATTCAGTAATTACTTTATTCAGTATTTTTTATTATCTAACATCAGGTGCTATTTCAATTATTCTCGTTTGTTAAAAATAATGTAAGATTTAGTGAGACTATATCAGTTTATAAGGTTTTTCAAGCCTAATAAGAGTTATTTTACTTCAATCTTAATAACTGCCTCCGATTATAACTTAGATGAGATATTTACTGTTTTATTACAATTTTTCTAAATCTAACTTCTTTATGTATAATTTTTAGTAAAGGAGGGAAGCAAAAAAAAACAAAAATGTAGCTCAAGTAACAAGGGGAGGTCGCGAGAATCGGAAAACGGATTTGAATAAAACTTATTTCTATAACTCTTCACTAGTAGTAAAACATAATAAAGCGAAAGCGCACAACGCTCAGCCGTTTTCGAGAAAAGCGCATATGAAAAATTATTTTTTCTTAATTTTTTTAGCATAAATAATAAAATAGAAGCAAAATATCTTTATTGAAATAAATTTAATAATTCTAACAAGAAATAATAAAATAATAGGAAATGCTTACAGTACTTTAAAAAAATGTTTCTAATACACAGTTAATAACTTATATATAACAATAACTATTATTATCGAATAATAGTAATTACTTGCTGCTTGAAATGTTATAAGTAAATTTGAGAGCAATGATTAATTGTGAATGGAAACATTTTTGAAATAATAAAACATGTATTACTACTTATTTAATAAATAGACACAAGAATAAAAACATATAAAGAAATATATAGATACATACTGTTATATTATATATAATATTTTCTTTGTGACAGGGTTTTAATCAAACTTATTCATTATCATCAATTTCGATGCCCTGTGAATATCGTTCACAATTTCCTGCGTGATAATATATATCAAAAAAACATTTAAAACAAAGATATATTTATCAAAGATATATATAAAGATATCTCTACAAAGATATATATAAAGAAAACATTATATATAATAACAGTATATACATATACTTCTTTATACATTTCGATTCTTTGTGTCCATTTAGAAAATAATATTAAAAATAGTAATACATGTTTTATTATTTTAAAAGTGCTCCAATTTACAATTAATCATTGCCCTCAAATTTATTTATAACATTTTAAGCAGCGAGTAATAACTATTATTCGATAATAACAGTCATTGCAATATAAAACTTAATTACTATGTATTAAAAACATTTTTTGAAAGTAAAGTAAGCATTTCCTTTTATTTTCTTATTTCTTATTACAATCATTACATTTATTTAAATACACATATTTTCAATCTATTTTATTATTTATGTTAAAAAAATGAAGAAAAAATAGTTTTCATGAGCGTTTTTCTCGAAAACGGCTGAGCGTTGCGCGCTAGTGCTTTACTATGTTTTACTACTAGTGACCTTGTTTACACCCAGCCGTCAAATCTCGATTCACTCCGTAGAGAAGTGAAATTTTTTAGGTATAAACGGGTTAATTTCGATCTACTTCAATCGTCTTTCTTCAGCGGAGTAGCACAGACTCCAGTGTAAACGTCAGTTCACTTCGGAGTGAATCGGGATCGGACGGCTGGGTGTAAACTAGGTCAGTGAAGGGTTATTATAGGAATAAGTTTCATTCAAATCCGTTTTCCGGTTCTCGCAGCCTCCCCTTGTAAGTTGTTCTGCATTTCATTACCATTTATTTAAAATAATACATCAAAATTGTTTCAAATTTGGAGGCTGTAATCTTCGTTGGAACACGAAATTTCATTCTGGCCTACTGTGTGCGACCCTGCCAAGTTGGGCGCACCGAGTAAGCGAGCGAGAGAGAATATCATTCCTTCCTTCTCGCTCTGACTCAGCTGATACGACATACGATCCACGGATTACTTATTTCCGATGGAGATTCATGCTATTGCAACAGAATTAAAATCGAGGATTAGTCACATATCCTCTCCTTGTAACTAACTGTATTTGTAAAGTACTCGTAAAGTACTTTAATAAAAGTTATACTTATACAATTTGTTGAGAATGTATTTTTTATTCTCTTGTAATAAAACGCGATAGTATTAGAATCGATATAAAAAATAACGAATAAGAAGAAGTAAAAAGATAATATTCAAAATTTGAAATATACTTTTGTCATAGTAGATCAGTATATAAAATTTTATTGTCAAGAATAATGCAAAGAGCGAATATATCCGTAGCAGTATATATATATGTGTATTACATAATGATAAAAAAAGGCAGTGGTAAGATCAGGTGCAATTACTTTCTTTCTCGAAAACGAATATAGTTATGGTCGAATGTGTTTGCCTCTAAAAATGCAAATCCCATCTGTTTGCAAGCGAAAAGCTGTCGTTACATAAGAAGTCTTTCTTGTGTATCTGTGTATCTGAATTACTGATACAAAAAGAGTGTCACATATACGAAACATATCATGGAATAGTTCCGTCTGCGCGACGCTCTTTTGTTTTCTTCCGATGGGTTACCCGTCGCCTCACGTCGTTGCATCGTTTCATTCTCAGTCGAGTCGAGCAGCGACGAAAATCGAGACGCAGGACGGTGCGCGCCAGATATGTCGCGCCGAACATATCGAAAGTGTAAGTATACAATTACATTATAAAATATATATATATATATGTATATAATATAAAATTGTTATTATTTACTTTTTTTTACAGCAAAAAGCGAAGGTGCTGATGCGACGGCGACGGTATCATCGCCGTCGCTCTCAACATCGACAGGAATGCAGAGTGCGACGGCGATGATGCCGTCGGCGACATCGGCAAGAATGCTGAGTGCGACGGCGACGACGGCATCATCGCCGTCGGCGACAACATTGGCAGAGATGCCGACTGCGACGGCGATGATGCCGTCCAAGTCAACATCGGCAGGGATGCCGACGGCGACGGGGCCGCCGCCGCTGCCGCCACCGCCACCGCCGCCGCCGCCACCGCCGCCGCCATCGGAACAAACAAAGAGGGAATTTCGCAAGGTAGGTGATATTTATTCGCCCATTTGCCCGTTCGCTCGCCCGTTTGCCCGTTCGTTCGTCCGGTCGTCCATTCGTCCGTCTGGTCGCCTTTCCGTCACTTCGTTCGTCTGTTCCCCCGGTCGCGTGTTCGTTCGTTCGCCCGTTCGCTCGCCCGATTGCTCGGTTGTATATTCGTCCGGTCGCCCGTTCTCCTGTTTGTTCATTCGTTTTTTCATTTCTTTGCTTTCTTTCCTCACGCATATGCGCATGTACGCTCGCAAGCACACACGCGTATATTTTATATTTATAATATTATTCTTTCCAGTATGCCGATCAAGCGCTGCGTCGAGCAATGCAGAAGAGGGCGCGGAGAGAGCGGAACATGGGGAGGTACGCCAGCGGAGTAGCGTATACTCCGTCGGCGTACGCGTCGCCCGCACCTCCAGGGTACACGCCGCCGCCGCCGCCGCCGCCGACAGCGTACACGTCTGGATATAATCCGGCGTACGCGTTGCCCCCACCTGCAGGATACACGCCGCCGCCGCCGCCGCCGACGCCGACGCCGACAGCGTACACGTCCGGATATACTCCGTACGCGTCGCCCGCACCTGTAGGGTACACGCCGTCGGTGCCGCCATCAGCGTACATGGCGCAGCCCCTGCCGGCAACGTACACACCGCCGCCGTTGCCGCCCGCAACATACACGTCCCCGCAGCTGCCGCTAGCGTACGCGCCGCCGGCGCCAGGGTATACGACGCTTCCGGCAGGATACACGCCATTCATGGCGGGAGTGTGGCCTTATCGGATGTAGCGTAAAAATCAAGAATTTTGTAATTAGAAGTAATTGAAAAGAATTTTCATGGCTCCCACTATATGTTGTGTATCAAATACACAACATACAGTGGGAGCCATGAAAATTCTTTTCAATTGCTTTTACAAAATTATTGATGTTTTGACAGTTTTATTAATAACTTTCAGAAAAAGCTTTGTAATAATAATTTCATAATAATTAGATAAATATTTTATATAAATGTTTAAGAAACCATATGTATTAATAGAAAAGGTACGATTTTTTAAAAGTTTCTTTTATGCTTACAATAATTTTTGTGTTAAAAATATAATTCTATAACGCGTTTAGCTTGAGCGAATGTATAACGTGACTAACTTGTACGTTATACTAGTTGTAGTATGAATCGCTTTCCGTTACGTTTTACGACGTGCCGAAGTGTATTTCACAATACCTTTTGATGTATACGGCGCCGACTTTTACGACTGTTTGCCAGATGTGCAATTTTGCGAAAGTTGAGCAATCATTAGTGCCTCTATATATTTTTTTCAATATTTCCTAGCACTCGATTTCTCTTGGACATTGCAGGCCATCCAATATTGTCCTGCGTTCGTTTAAAAATGTATATATGTGAAATTACGCATCGCAATTTACTTAGGATACTTTCTTTATAATACTTACATAATACTTTCTTTATAATAATTTTTGTTTTAAAAATATAATTGTATAACGCGTTTAGCTTGAGCGAATGTCTAACGTGTCACTAAAGGCTGACCTTTGGTTTTTTTTTTTTTTAAAGAGGAAAAGCTAGTTTTTTAGGTCCATAACATTATACTACATTTTTATATTATATACTAGGGGTGTTGCATCAACATTATTTGTATGGAAAAGGAATAAATAAATAAAAATATGTATCAGAAATTATTACCTATTTAAAATATCCAAAGCGATCTGAAATGGTTGATTTGATATATTCATAATTTCAATTTCTGTAAAACGGTATCTAAAATAAAAGGAGGTGAGGTCAGGTAATCGTTACACCAAAATAACTGATTTTAGGATCGGTTTTATTCGGTTTATAATATTTTAAATCATCATATCCTAGAATTGGAGCATACTAGTTATAAAAGAATATGTATGCCATGCACAATTTAACAAATTTAATAGAATTAGATGTATAATTTGTGATTTATAAATCGGGATTCTTTATAGACTATTATTTATTAGTATTATTTTTCTCCACTCCCACACTTCCGCATCTCACATCTCACACCCATACTTAGCACTCTATATAGTTACCTACATCTCATAATTTCTGATTGATGTTCCAAAATTTGGATAAACCACCAAACATTACTATTATTATTTTAGGAATGTTCTTTGCTATAACTTATATTGCTAGAAAATCTCGTTGAAAAGAGAATATAGGTTTACCTTATTTAGATCTCTTTTGAATTATATCGAATAGAGAGAAAGAGAGGAAGGGGGCTAAGTGAGAAAAATTAATGAATGGGTGCGCCTTCTTGGACGATACAGTCCGCGCGGCCCTGGCAGCGATTGCAGCGCCATCTCTCACAAGATCCGGCAACTAATGTTACACGCAGCACTGCTCTTCTTGTTATTCAGCGTCTGTATTTGCATTCATAAAATGCAATTAGAGAAATTCTTTTTTTCTAGGCTTCGAATCTTAGTTCTGCTTGCGCGATATTATTCTTACATGTTTTCCCTAGCGCGCCTCTATCTCATTTTTTACATATAAACTGCAGTAATTTTGCAGCAAATATTGTTGTCAGGTGACAGCTCTACGTGCAAAAAATAAGTAAGTTTTTTAATTTTTTTCGTTTTTCATACAAACTCGACCGTTGCGCCCTAGATTTTTGCACGTACTTTAATTCTGTAAAAGAATTTTGCGATTCTGTAAAGCCAATTCAAAGATTTCTTATAATGAAATAATGTCGGTATACAGACGGGTTCAGGATCCCAAAATAAGTAAGTTTTTTAATTTTTTTCGTTTTTCATACAAACTCGACCGTTGCGCGCTAGATTTTTGCACGTACTTTAATTCTGTAAAAGAATTTTGCGATTCTGTAAAGCCAATTCAAAGATTTCTTATAATGAAATAATGTCGGTATACAGACGGGTTCAGGATCCCCTTAAGGCGCACGGGTGCAACACTGCCACCCTCCTTTTTTAGGTTGTCATCCCAACAACCAAAGGATCGATGGAGCTCGCAGTATCTCTTCCAGTTTTCTTGTCGACTTCAGGGCCTTCTTGTGCACTCCTGCCCTTCCTGAGCTGCTGCTGCAGGATGTTGAGCTGCACATCTTGAAACCCATTCTCTGCCGGAAATCTTCCTTTGCTGCTTCGTCCGAAGCCGTCAACTCTTCTTGAAGACAGTTCTCCTCATCCCATCGTCTTAAAAGTCTCATCAAGCTCCTGCCTTGGCATTTGCCCTAAGACCCACGGAAAAACCACGGCTCACTTGTCCTTTCTCTCTCTTTTTTCGCTGAAAAAAAAACGAAACAGTAAACGCTTCTTTTTACTGACTAATAACATTACACGAAAAGATTGCTCGGATTACTTATAGGAGGCAACAGCGAGTTGCCAAGTACACTAATTAATAATTATAATCGTTGTGCGCTCACAACATTCCTTCCCCCGCGGAAAAAGAAAAACTGAGGTATACGAAGTTTTTTGTTATTTATTTCTTCGTGTTTTTCTTTTTCCTGAGAGGTTACAATCTAATTTTCTTATATGCTAATATGTACGCTGTGGTTTCACCCTTTAAATTCTTAATTTGTTTCTTTTGCTCTTTATTATATAAATGATTACAATTAAAATGCTTACTACGGCTACAATTATTGTCGCGGAACCTACGGGATATACGATATTCTTATTTGCAAAAACGCTTGGTTGGTTATTTTCCACTTCTTTTTTAATTTCATCTAGACTTAAACTTAATTTTATTAATTCCGACGGATCTCTAATTACTGAATCTAATTTTATTTCCTTTGCGGAATCTATTTTATTGTTTATAATTATATTTTTCTCTATAGTGTTTGTTACATTGAATTCCGGTAAATACATGTGGACATATTTAGTATAAATTCGGTTTTTTGTTTCCATAGTTATATTTGGTGTAGTTAATTTACAATTATCGCGCAATGTTATTTTTCCCGTCTTTTTTATTTTAATTACAATTTCTGGGAGTTATTACATTGAATTATTATTTCTAACATTTTTGGAGTGGAATATAACCATGTTTAAGGCTCGGCTAGTGTTCTCCGGAATGTTACATACGATAGAATGTGACGTTGTCTACGGTTTTCTATGTATCTAGGCGCTTTTACAAAAAGTTGCACCTTGCACGGTGCATTCGCAGTTATGTATAAGATACAAAGGAAAATTGTTATCGCATACAAATTTTGTATTATCTCGCGTGCATTTGTTTAATTCGCTTTCGTTTAATATTAAGTAATTATGATTTTTTCGGTTTATTCCTGCCTGGGTATGTGAGGGTTCTAGAAGTGTGAATACATTATGATCGTTGTGTATTGGTACGGGTGTAATTTTATATAATTTCGTATACCGGATAAGCTATACTATAGGAAACGCGAGGATAGTATATACATTCGAATTGTCGTAGTACGCGTTTACATCTACGTATTTTTGGATAGTGTTTCAATTTTCCGTTTAAATTTTAAATGGAAAGTGTAATCCTATGGTTAAGTGTGAAGTTGCTTCTTTTAATTTTACAATTATGTTTTCTATTGGGAGTACGCGTGTAAGTAAAATGTTATTTTCTGTATATGTTAAGTAGTCTGTAATATCGTTTATGTCTCTCGTGAGGTCAGATAGAATAATAGTGATTATTAATAAAAGTTCGTCTATTTCCTCTCGGTGTATGAATTGGTCTTGCAGTTTCCTTGTAACGTTAGCCAGTAAATTTTTGTTATGAGAAAGCGTTTGATTTCTCCATATGACCTATTGTGGCATTGATGATTTTTAGTTGGTTCTTTCTTTGCTTTTATTCTTCAATAAATGTTTTATATTTATCATATATGTAGGTAGTATTCGGTAATGGGAACGAGTCTCCTGTTGTAAGATCGTTGAGCTTTCGAAAATCTGACAATTCGTAATTTTTGTTTTCCCGAGGCGTCATGTTTTATAGGAACCACTAATATTGGCAAATTCCACTGACTCGTACTATGGCGAATGATTCTATCTTCTAGCATTATCTCAATCTGTCGATTTAATTTTTCTTTATGCTTCTCGGGTAGGAGGACGTTCGCCGGCGCGTTATCAGCTCGCGTCGTGATCTCATGTTTCACTGCTGTGGTGCATGTTAGCTTATCGTTTTCTAAATGAAATATATCGCAAAAATTGTCGCATATCTGCTCTAACGCCTTTCTTTCCTTATTATTTAAATGTTTTATGCGTCTTTTATGTAATTTCTCGCGTCGTTCTTGAATTGATTTGCGCTCTTCAGTCGCGTGTAATGTGCGTACGTCAGCGTCAGTCGTGTCATTCACCGGCATCTCTTCTTGAGTTACATGCGGTGTGAGCATCTCTACTGACTTCTCGGTGACGTTTCATTCGCTTATCAGACAAGTGAAATCTGGGTTTTACCATGCAACTTCCGATAAAGGCTCCAGGAATAGGTTTTACACGTTTTACAATACCTATTCTATTTTGATCTGCTATCGCTCGTTTGATTATTTTACTGCGGGCGGTAGAATTAGCTTCTTATACGGTCGGAGCTTAAGAGTTACTCCGCCAATTTTCAACAGGTTTTTCCCATGGAGACAGTCAGCTCGGTATTTCTTGATGAAATCAATTCCTAGTGTTCCTTTATAGTCCATCGGGAAGTCGTCATTTACCACGTACATTGTATGACTTGCTCTCCCAAATTTATTGTGGCCCTTAGGGTGTACACTTGTACAGTCGATGTCCTGTTATTTCAGTTAATGCGAGTTTCTTTTCACGCATTTGTGTATTGTCTTTTAAATTTCCTATTTTTATGAAGGTTAGCGCTGCTCCGGAATCGAGCAGAAAATTCATGTGACGTGTTCTTTCCTTTTCGGGTCGGCCATTTAACAGCCAACATTCTTCTCGTTTATGCCCTACCTTTTTACAGTACTTGCAATATTTCTCAACATTGTTTATTCCACTGGGCTTTTCTGCTTTTGGGAGTGGATATCTATTTGCGAATTGGCTCGTTCGACATTCTTGTCCGATGTGGCCTATTTTTCCGCATTTATGGCATTGAATCGTAGAGCTCTGCGAATATCTTGCATGCTCGGTATTAGATTTATTTGTTTGCTGTCCCTTTCGTGAGGGAATCATCACTTTTTCTTCGGCACTGGCGCCGATTATTGCTTCTTGCAGGCTCTTGTATCGCTGCGCTTGGACCAATAGTTTAATCTCTTCGTGCAACCCTATTTGGTAATTATGAAGGGCTTGCGTTTTAATGCTATCTAAAATCGCTCTCTGTTGAGCTTGCGTGTGGTCTTGGCCTTCTTTCATCGCTTCGTATAGTTCTCGAGCGAGCTTTTCCACGCGCCGTCCGAATTCTTGCGCGCTTTCTCCCGATTTTTGTTTCAAGGAGTTAAACTCTAGTTGCAAGTGTATCGTGCTTCGCTTTCCGAGGTATTCGGTTTCAAGTTCGCGCTTTAATTGCTTGTAGCTTTGTATATTCCGCGTGTCGAAATCGATCATGGCTGTTCCCTTAAATTTTGTACAGAGTATTGCTTGTAAGAGATTCGATTCATCTGCGGGGAGAATATTTTTCATCGCATAATTACTCGCGTTTAAGAATTCGCGAATGCGTTGTCTATATTCTCCGTTTAATTTGGGCATCAAGTTTCGGGCTTCCTTCAGGCTGAGGAACCCTATAATATGATTTCTGACGTCAGCATGCGTTCGATCGTATGTTATATCTAATGGACCGTTACTATGACTGACGCGGACTCTATCGTTGTGGCGTTCGTAAATCGCGGTCTCTAATTTGTGCATACGATCCTGCATTGCGCGGATTTCTTCCAATAGTTCGCCAAGTACGGACTTTTGCATGCGCGTGCTGCCACGGAGCATGCGCATGTGGCCGCGGAGCATGTTTGTACTTGCTACATCTCGTCGGTATGACAGGTTTCATAACCTGATATTCGTCAACTTTATCTATTAATATCTCGCTTCGCGGGGTAGAGCGACACTTTTTTTCTGCCAGATTCGGTAGTTTTGTACAAAAACGAATCGATTAGGCCTAATTTCATCGAAATCGGAGAGGAAACCCCTCTCCTTCAGTATTATCCAACAACGGAAGGGAAGCATCACTGCTCTCGCAAGGACGTGTGCTCGGCTCGAGTTCGCAACAAGAAGTGATCTCGCTAGTGATTCCTGATTCTTTATCGATTCATCGAGAATCGCTTCTTTTTTAGAATCAAAAATCGATCCTTTACCGATTCTTGAAATGACAATTTATCGTTGAATCAAATTATTTTCAGCTTGAATCAAATCGAAAGGTTAAAGCGGGGGCCGGGGATCCGGAGAGCACAGACTTCTGCATAGCGCATAATGCATAAGGAAATGACATTTCTTTCTGGAAGTGAAAAACTGTGATTGGTTCATTCCCTTAGGCCCAGTTCAACAGTGGCTAGTTAGCTTAACTAGTAGTTAAGTAGTGATGCCAACCACTGAAAACCAAATTCGGTAAGCTGTTTACAAGGTTAGATTTTGACAAGTTGCATTTTCGCAAAATACATAAGTGAAATATTAAAAATAAATATATACATAAGTAAAATATTGAAAATATATACAGGGTGAATCTTAATGAATGTACCAACCTTTTACCATGAGAGATGGGTTACCGACTGCAACTGTAATGAACCGAAAGATCCATAGATGACACCTGGTTGGATCGACCGCTCCGATCGACATACAGGGAAGTCAAAAATTGTGCATCAAGTAACGTGTATCGTATTCTATACATACATACTTTACTTTTCTAGTATATCCAACTCTCTTCCTATACAGCACAAAAACTTCTTAAAATATATTCAAAACATTATTTAGGAAGTTTAAAATAAATCACAAAAGTATATTTAGAATGTTTCTATGTCCGCCAAATCATGTCGAATGAATATTTTCAAAAATGTTTTAAAAGATTGCATACAAATATGTTCAATAATATTTGTAAAATTTTTTAGAAATATTGCTTTAAAAAATAAAATGTTTAAATTTCTAAAAGATTTTACAAATATTCGAAAAATTTTCTTAAGCGACGAAACTGGCAATCACTCCTGACAATCGTCAGGCCACTTTAGACCGAGATCCGGTCCTTTCCATCTAAACGCTTAAATTTAAGCAACTTAGATGGAGAAATTCCCTCACCCTTCCCTTAATTAAATCGATATCGATTTAATATTAAAATCACTGTAAAAACTTATTGCGAAAAATATTACCCCAGCCAGGGTTCGAACCTGGAATCTCCCGCATTCCGTTCGGGTGTCTTTACCAATCCGACTACCGGGGCATGTGGTAATATTCATCGCAATAGTACATCTAAACAATCATAAGATGGAACACCGATATTTACGTCGACGGTGTATATTCAAACACGATAAGATACATTTACTTCGCCAGTGTATAAATAACCGAAAAATTTTCTTAAGCGACGAAACTGGCAATCACTCCTGACAATCGTCAGGCCACTTTAGACCGAGATCCGGTCCTTTCCATCTAAACGCTTAAATTTAAGCAACTTAGATGGAGAAATTCCCTCACCCTTCCCTTAATTAAATCGATATCGATTTAATATTAAAATCACTGTAAAAACTTATTGCGAAAAATAAGAAGAAATAAAGAAAATTTTTCGGTTATTAATACACTGGCGAAGTAAATGTATCTTATCGTGTTTGAATATACACCGTCGACGTAAATATCGGTGTTCCATCTTATGATTGTTTAGATGTACTATTGCGATGAATATTACCACATGCCCCGGTAGTCGGATTGGTAAAGACACCCGAACGGAATGCGGGACATTCCAGGTTCGAACCCTGGCTGGGGTAATATTTTTCGCAATAAGTTTTTACAGTGATTTTAATATTAAATCGATATCGATTTAATTAAGGGAAGGGTGAGGGAATTTCTCCATCTAAGTTGCTTAAATTTAAGCGTTTAGATGGAAAGGACCGGATCTCGGTCTAAAGTGGCCTGACGATTGTCAGGAGTGATTGCCAGTTTCGTCGCTTAAGAAAATTTTTCGGTTATTTATACACTGGCGAAGTAAATGTATCTTATCGTGTTTGAATACACACCGTCGACGTAAATATCGGTGTTCCATCTTATGATTGTTTAGATGTACTATTGCGATGAATATTACCACATGCCCCGGTAGTCGAATTGGTAAAGACACCCGAACGGAATGCGGGAGATTCCAGGTTCGAACCCTGGCTGGGGTAATATTTTTCGCAATAAGTTTTTACAGTGATTTTAATATTAAATCGATATCGATTTAATTAAGGGAAGGGTGAGGGAATTTCTCCATCTAAGTTGCTTAAATTTAAGCGTTTAGATGGAAAGGACCGGATCTCGGTCTAAAGTGGCCTGACGATTGTCAGGAGTGATTGCCAGTTTCGTCGCTTAAGAAAATTTTTCGGTTATTTATACACTGGCAAAGTCAATGTATCTTATCGTGTTTGAATTTACAAATATTGTTAAATATATTTTTATGCAATCTTTTAAAAACATTTTTGAAAATATTTTTTTGACAATCTGGCGAACATAGAAACATTCTAAAAATATTTTTGTAAACTATTTTAAAAAATATTTTGTGCTGTATGGACTACGCGTTCTTTTTACACAATTGTTTTCTAATAACTAGATTTCTTATTATTGCGCGAAGTATGTACTGCATAAAAAAGATAGCATTTATTTCTGTGTATCTTCTTTATACGATTTTTTAAAAATAATGATTCTTTAATAAAGTTACTTGGTAGCGATTTCTTTTCACGCTTACGCGGAACATTTCAGCGCGTAAAAAGAGAGTTGAATCTGAAGCGGCAAAAATATAAAAATGTTCTATTTTTTTTAAAAAATGCGTAATTCTACTGAAAGAAATATTCTGCTGTATAATACTTTATGGATATAAAAGAATAACTTAAAGAACTAAAAGTAATAACAGTGGACTTCCGCACCACCTCTGAGGTACCACCTAATGGCGCGTTAGGTTTTTCAAAGTGGACCTTCGCCTGGAGCCATATTGTACCACAGTCGAAGACCTTTTTCAGTATGTGTAAAGGCTCAAACAAATATATTGAAGTTATTTTTGAGCACGCAGATGAAAAATTACATCAACGTGTGGCCGTGCGCAACATATCGCCAATTTATCTGTTTTTACTTTAGATGCTCGAAGTGTCCCGCCTCCATCCTTTCACAAAATATAGCCCTTTTTAAAATTGCACGACGCATCCAGCGCGCAAGACCGTGGACTTATTGCACGGCAAGCCCGTACAATTCGATCTTTCAGATCTTGAGCGCTAGCAGGTCGCGTTGCGCAAACTTAATTACTGCTTAAAATAATCCTACAAGCAGAAAAATGCACTGATATGAAAGTTTTACATATAATTTTCTGGCTCATTCTTTGATACTGCGCGATGGCTTGTGCGTTAGTTATTGGATCGTCCGTAATCATTTTTTCCGTTTGAGCCATTTTTATGCGACGTGTTCGTGTTGTACAAAAAATAGTAATGGAAGTAATGAATTAAGAACAAAATATTTAGAATCATATTACTATAAAATCTTATAAATAAATATAAGTATTTAAACATTTCAGAGAAATTGACCATTTTTTCGCAGCTACAACTAGCCTTTAGCCTCGTAGAAAATATGCAGCGTGGCTACTTCTGCTCTGGGTATTTTAAAACATAAACTTTCCGTCTCCCGCAAAAATAGAAGAAAGTTTTCTGTTTGGATTCTGCTGGGAAACTGTCGATCTTCAATTATTTCTTTCACTGTTTCTTCGTTGTTTTTTTAATTGTTTCTATAGCTTCATCCTAGCAAATTGTTCATTCCGTGTCTCGCTTCGATCGCGTGTGTTTCGTAAAACGTGATAGAACGTGCGGTCAACATGGCTCACAATTTTACGAATAATGAGATGTGCGACATGGTTTTCTTGTATGTTACGTGCGGCCGACAATCGCGGGAAACTGCGAGAGTGTGTGCTCGTAGATACCCAGAGCGAAGACAGCCACCTCACAATTTTTTTATGAGGCTGGAAACGCGGCTGCGAAATAATGGACAATTCAGACCTATAAAGCTTGCTGGTACATATTTATTTATAACATTTTATAATAAAATAATTTTAAATATTGTGTCTTTTTATTGTTACTTTTATACTTCGTACAGGCCGACCACCGCGCGTAAATACCGCACGGATTTTAGAACAGGTCACTAATGACCCAAAAATCAGTACACGAGCCGTCGCGCAGGATCAAGGAGTCAGCCAGGCAACAGTATGTAGGGCTTTGAAATCGGCTCACTTCCATCCCTACAAGGTAACCCTGACTCAAGAATTGCATGCAAATGATGAACCTCGCAGATTGAGGTGTTGTCGATGGTTCCTTAATGTGAGTGAGGAAAATTATTATTTTTCGAAAAACATTCTGTTTTCGGACGAATGTATTTTCCATAATGATGGCATTGTCAACCGCCATAATATGCATTACTGGGCCACCGAGAATCCTCACTGGATGCAGCAAGCGCATACTCAAGTCAGGTGGTCGGTGAACGTTTGGGCGGGTATTCTTGAAAACCGCATCATTGGGCCACATTTTATTGATGGTAAGATCAATGGTGACAGATACCGAAGATTTCTCAACAATGAACTTGTTGACTTGTTGGATGAAGTGCCGTTGGAATTACGTGTTAACATGTGGTTCCAACAGGATGGCCATCCTCCACACACTGCCAGGGCAACAAGGGAATTATTAAATGAGAAATTCGGTAACCGTTGGATTGGACTTCATGGTCCCCACGAATGGCCACCGCGTTCACCAGACCTCACACTGCTAGACTTTTTTCTGTGGGGTCATCTTAAGCAGCAAGTTTACACAACGCGACCTGCTAACGCTCAAGATCTGAAGGATCGAATAGTACGAGCTTGCCGTGCAATAAGTCCACAGGTCTTGAGCCGGGTGCATGCTGCAATTTTAGATAGGGCTGCACTTTGTGAGGAGATGGAGGGGGGACACTTCGAGCATCTAAAATGAAAACATGACAAATTGGCGACATGTTGCGCACGGCCACACGTAGATGTAATTTTTCATCTGCGTGCGCTCTTACGCAATATGACTTCAATTTATCTGTTTGAGCCTTTACTGAAAAAGGTCTTCAACTGTGGTACAATATGGCTCCAGGCGAAGGTCCACTTTAAAAAATCTAACGCGCCATTAGGTGGTACCTCAGAGGTGGTGCGGAAGTCCACTGTTATTACTTTTAGTTCTTTAAGTTATTCTTTTATATCCATAAAGTACTATACAGCAGAATATTTCTTCCAGTAGAATTACGCATTTTTTATTAAGAATAGAACATTTTTATATTTTTGCCGCTTCAGATTCAACTCTCTTTTTACGCGCTGAAATGTTCCGCGTA
Source organism: Leptothorax acervorum (assembly GCA_035220615.1). Lineage (NCBI taxonomy): Eukaryota > Metazoa > Arthropoda > Insecta > Hymenoptera > Formicidae > Leptothorax > Leptothorax acervorum. Next base: position 139,884 of record JASTWQ010000303.1, read on the forward strand.
AGCGTGAAAAGAAATTGCTACCAAGTAACTTTATTAAAGAATCATTATTTTTAAAAAATTGTATAAAGAAGATACACAGAAATAAATGCTATCTCTTTTATGCAGTACATACTTCGCGCAATAATAAGAAATCTCGTTATTAGAAAACAATTGTATAAAAAGAACGCGTAATCTATACAGCACAAAATATTTTTTTAAATAGTTTACAAAAATATTTTTAGAATGTTTCTATGTTCGCCAGATTGTCAAAAAAATATTTTCAAAAATGTTTTTAAAAGATTGCATAAAAATATATTTAACAATATTTGTAAAATCTTTTAGAAATTTAAACATTTTGTTTTTTGAAGCAATATTTCTAATAGATTTTACAAATATTATTGAACATATTTGTATGCAATCTTTTTAAACATTTTTGAAAATATTTTTTCGACATGATTTGGCGGACATAGAAACATTCTAAATATAACAATAAGCAAATATACTTTGTGATTTATTTTAAACTTCCTAAATAATGTTTTGAATATATTTTAAGAGGTTTTTGTGCTGTATAGGAAGAGAGTTGGATATACTGGAAAAGTATGTATGTATAGAATACGATACACGTTACTTGATGCACAATTTTTGACTTCCCTGTATATCGATCGGAGCGGTCGATCCAACCAGGTGTTATCTATGGATCTTTCGGTTCATTACAGTTGCAGTCGGTAACCCATCTCTCATGGTAAAAGGTTGGTACATCCATTAAGATTCACCCTGTATACATACATATATATTGAATATTAAAATAATTAATTTTCAGCTTTGTTCTCATTACGATATCTCATCGCATACTTAACGAAAATTGATATCAAAACATACCAGCACCGAATACCAAATTTTTCTCAAGATGAGAAACTGGTACTTGTATCATTAATAAAAAAATACAAATTTATAATAGAAAATAAGCGAACTGATGCTGTGAGTGTTAGAGACAAAGAAAAGGCTTCGCTGAAGATATTAGACGAGTATAATCAGCAAAGCAACTGTTGCTCTCGCGAATTAGGAAACATAAAATACTTTTGGATCAATGCTAAAAAGGACGCCAAGAAGTTGTATGCAAAAAATAAAAGAGAAACATATCTCACAGGTAATTTGATTAACATTCAATTATTTAGGCGCTTTTGATCACGAGCAAGAATTTCTTTTTATCACATATATTTGTTAGGTGGTGGATCCTCAAATATTTTGACTGATGTTGTGGCCGATGCCATTTACGAAGTAATTGGGCCATCCATCGATGGATTGATCAATCCGTTCAATTCTGACAAACCAACACCCAAATCGAATGATGTAGGAACACCATCAACATCAACTGTAATAAATCTACTAGATAGTGATATGGAGAATGATGATCCAAATCATACAGGTGTTTTTCAGGTTTGTCAATATCATATAATATTTTTGTTTATTGTTGTTTTACATATAGAAACTTACACTATTTTAATGATACAAAAATTATCAGCATTTAGTAAAAAGCGGAGAATTGAACAGTTGGGCGGAATATAATCCTCAAAAATTGAAAACAATCATCAGTCCCCCGCTTTCCAATGCAAGAAAAGGTATCCAGTGTAAATATAAGCATCCAAAAACGGTCTAGTCAATAAGCGGTTCCAACGAAGAAACATTGAATCTTATGGAAGTAAAAACAGGGCTAGCAAAGTTAAGGGGTTACACTACCCAGAAAATTTTTTTGTTTCGAAGTTTTTTTTATGCGCTTAAATGATGTATAAACTATTGAAAAATGACATTCAAAAAGAGTTTTGGTGGAAAGGCTGTTATAAATAATTTTTTTAGATTTTTTTCGGAAGCGCCTCTGAGCGCTCCGAAACGTTTGAAATGGCCGCTCGACCGCACACAGGATTATAAGGGTATTTCAGCTCTGTTGGTAGTTTTAGCAGGTTTAAGTGAATTATAGTTCTTCAAGAGAAGTTTGAACTCTGTCGTTTGGTCGATTGCGCCGAAAGCGATATCTAGCGGCAAAGCAGTAGTTGATATTGCAACCAACATAGCCGTCATAACATATAATGGCGGCTTTTCATCACTGTTAGATGTAGTATCAACCCTCGAATTGAAGATTAGTCCCGAGCTGCATAATTATGCAATGGAAATCGACCAACATCGTGTTCAAGCCGCCAACCGCTCATCGTCGATCCACCGAAAAAGCGCTCGGAAGGATCTTACAGCAGTCAGGAAGGAGACTGAAGGAGTTAAATTCGAATGTAGAAGGGCAGCTATATGGAGCTGGAATAGCAGAGTAAAGGTAAAAAAATCAGCAAACCCATATTTTGAAAATTTCATATCACAAATACGTTTTCAAACTTTAAACGCGTTTTTCACGAAACTATGTTTTTCAAATCGGTGTACACTGTATCTCGCTCAATTTTTGTCCGATTGACTTGAAATTTTAACTGCAACTTTTTAGATAGATTTTCCGTGGAAGTACACACGATTTTTATGATTGAAAAATTATTACGTTTGCAGTTAACAATTTAAGCTCGATTTTTTGCTAGAAAATGAAAAAAAAAATTTTAACTCATACAAATTTGTGAATTTTCAAAGAAAATTTAAAATCCTTGGTACTTCTATGGAAAAACTATTGTAAATTGAGAAAGTTTTTTTTTTTGCTCCAGATGGCACACCAAGACTGCTACAGTGTACACCGTTTTTCCCCTACAAAAAAATTTTTTTCTGTTTTTTATACTGCCACGATGCCATTTTGTTATACATATATAAATAAAAAATATTATTGAGAACTTTAATATATGTGTAATAAAGCCCTAAATTTTTTTTTTGATCCACCACCTAGAACTCAAGAAAAAACTTCACAAAAAAAGCTTATTTTTTCGACGCGCCTGGGTAGTGTAACCCCTTAATGCTGAAGAACATGGAAGCTAAGCAGCAATAATTGTGGGCTGTGTCAATAGAAACGTTAGTGGTTGTGCGATTAATGATGCATTAAGTTATAATATTTTTTTTTATTGTCATTGATTACGCATATATATTTATTGTTAGATTCGTAATACAATATTTCACGATAATAATTTTGAGCTGTGTTAATAGAAATAGAAAAACAACGTTTGTGCAATCAATGACGTATATTAAGTTATTTTTTTATTCTTGTCATTGCGTATATATATATTTTTTTAATACTTAAAATATATGTGTTTTGTTAATAGGAAACAGGTTTTCCATATGACTGCGTCTCCGTTTGTTCATTATAATAAGCTAAAAAATTATCAATGCGTTATTTCACAATATCTTTGATTAAACAAAAATAAAAATAAAAATATATACTTATGCTATATCAATTGTATAGTATGATTACCTCTGGAAATAATTGTCTATCATATGTCGTCTCGCATCATCCTTTTTGCCAGGCAAATCCATATCGCGAATCTGTGGTATCTCATCGTACACATTTTCATTGATCAGTGGATCTGGCGGCTTAGCTTGCCTTGCGATGTTATGTAGTACCGCGGTCGCTACAATTACTGGTAATGCTCGTTCAACAGTAAAGAAACGAGAACCGATGTTGAGTACGGCAAATTATCGACTCCATATGCCGAATGCGCGTTCTACTACACACCGTGTGCGAATTTGAGCTTCATTATATAATTGTTCAGCAGGTGTCACTGGATTATTCAGAGGTGTCATAAGATAGGGCAGATTTGGGTAACCGGAATCTCCAAGTAAAATTCCATCACCAAATCTCCCAGCTTCAAATAGAGCTTTTATTCGCGAATTATTGAATATGGTGGAGTCATGAGTCGCTCCAGGCCAGCGCGCTACAATGTCGATAATTTCTAATCGTGCATTTACCACAGGTTGCACATTTATCGAAAAGTAGCCCTTTCTATTTTGACATAACTGCGTTTTCTCCACCTGATACAAATAAAACAAAAATTCAATTAAATGTATTAATAAAATATAAATCATTGTGCGATACATATATATGAATGTTTTTAGTTACCATATGATTGGACTCGTACGTGCTTACAATCTATAGCTCCTATGACTCGAATGAAGCCAGAAACGTCAACAAATTCCCTTTGAGCTCTGCGTATTTGGTCAGGTTGTGCAGGAAATCTAATAAAATCCTCACTCAAAGTTGCAATTGCTGGGGAAACGCGATGCGCAATCGTATGAACCGAAGCTTTACTTATTCCGCAGAAATCTCCCACCGTGATAATAAATAATCCAGTTGCGTAGAATCTCAGTGCAACCAGTAACTGGATCATTGGAGAAATGGCATAATTCCTATTTATATATAAGATAATAAATATCATTATTGAAGATAATAAATCATTAAGTCAAATACTTTTCAAGCATTTTATCATAGAACCATATGTTTATAGTTTTATATACATACCAGTTATTAAAATGTTCTAATTGGTAATGAATCCTATTGAGCAACATAGTAACACTGCTTTGATAATCGGAAACGATCAACGAATGCATTCTCATCTAATTCCTCAAAATAATTGATGCGCAGTCCAATCCTATGTTGTAGTTGCAAAATTCTTGGAACTTTTGCGCCTTGCTCTATTTCCTCGTCATCCTCATCATATAATAAATCCCACAGTCTTTGCATGCTGATACTAAAAAATATACGTTTTCAAATTTTTTGTTACAAATTAATTCTTACATACATTTATGTTGTTTCTCCAAAATACAATTGAAACTGACTATTGACTTACATTTTGATATGACGTTATATTGCAGCACTCTCAGAATGTTATTTCCTATTTTTATTAACAACAAAAAACAATAAGTAATCAAACAATAATATATACCTCTGCTAATATAATCATGAAAAAATAGAATAAGAATATTAAATATAGTAAAAATAAATCACATTTATTTACCAAATCTTATTTTCAATATTTCACTTATGTATCTTGCGAAAATGCAACTTGTTAAAATCTAACCTTGTAAACAGCTTACCGAACAACTTGTCAAAATCTAACCTTGTAAACAGCTTACCGAATTTGGTTTTCAGTGGTTGGCATCACTACTTAACTACTAGTTAAGCTAACTAGCCACTGTTGAACTGGGCCTTAGGGTTGGTTTATAATAGCCGTAACCGTTAATTTAGGCTGGTGCCGTAAAAGTTGGAAGATAGGAAAACCGTACTACCGTTTATAATTGGATTATAAACGGTAGTACGGGTTTCCTATCTTCCAACTTTTACGGCACCAGCCTAAGTTAACGGTTACGGCTATTATAAACCAACCCTTAGGCGTTATGCAGTGCTCCCCGCTTTATACCCAGGAGGACTGACAGTTGGCAGTCTTTGTCGTCTTTGATAGTATTTCGAAGTTGGCAGTCTTTGATAGTATTTCTAATTTGTCATCGTCAATTCGTCATAACGGTCATATCTCGTTCAAAGTGAAAGTGTGCAAAGTAAGCGTTTTAGATTTACGAATATAAATATATATTTATAGTCTATAAGATCTGTTACATAGTATAAAATTTATTACTGATATATGTAAAAGATACATGTTTCATGTCATGTTTTTAGTTTCGTCATATATCAGGTCTTGGCAATTTCGAGCTCCGGAGCACCGGAGCGTCCGGAGCTCGAAGTTGTCCAGGCCTGTTATGCGCGCGCGCGCGATTGTAATTCTAATTTCTTATGGCACGGGCATACTTACTTAAAAATATAAAATTCTATAACAGAATTTATCATTTTAGGTACAGAGTCTTTATAAATATGTCTAAACGGACGAAAAAAACGTGTGCAATAAAGGAATATTTTAATAAACAAGATAGCATTTCGTCACGGTGTACAATTTGTAGCAATACATTGAGACACTATAGTAACACCACTAATCTATCCAACCACATAAAGAGAAAGCATCCAAGTTTCTTAAAGACGGATTCTCCTGTTCCTGCCAAGAAACCAAATATTCCTTCTACATCCTGCAATAATGATCTTGATAATGATCTCGATGATGACTACTTTGATGAAGTCTTACGTTTACCTAGCGCCAACGGTGCTAGTTCAAGTGGATCACCAAGCAAATCTCAGTCTGCTTCCATAGATTGCTCCAAATCTCCTGTTCATAACATTGTTCCTACCAAAAAACAACTTCCAATTGCCAGTGCCTTCAAAAAAATTAGTGACTATGCTGGTAACCTTTCCGATGTTTTATTAAACATATGTCTTTGATCTTTGATCCTTATTAAGAATATTGCGTAGTGAGAAAAACATTGTTTTTTTACGATATTACACTTATTTTTAGATGGTGGTACAACCGCTTCAAAAATAACGAACGGATTGTTATATATGATCGCAAAAGATAATTTTCCTTTATCGATAACCGAAAATGAAGGATTCAAATATTTTGCAAAATTAGCTCTTCCGCTTTACAAGTTGCCCGGGCGTACTACAATTACTAAACTTATGGACGATAAGTATGCATGCATAAGTACTAAAATGAAAGCCGATTTCGTAAATATTGAACACTTTGTCCTTACTACTGACGTATGGACAGATACATTTAATACTAAAAGTTTTCTCGGATTGACAGCGCATTACACTGATTCAAATAATCAATTTCAATCCGTGACAATTGGAGTTCGCGCTCTAGAAAACAGTCACACGTCTGAATATTTAAATGATATATTAGATGAATTTTGTGATGAATTGGTGATTGACAAACACAAAGTAACAGCTGTTGTTACAGATAACGGTGCAAATATTGTAAGAGCTGTCATTAATTCATTTGGATTACGAAAACATTTACCGTGCTTTGCGCATACTATTAATTTAGTTGTAACTAATTCTATTAAAACGACTTTTGAATTAAAAACGGTCGTAGATAAAGTAAAAGCTATAGTAACATTTTTTAAACACAGTGTAAATGCAGCTGACGAACTGAGAAAACTTCAGATAAAAGATGGCAAGAAAGAAGGGACTGTACTAAAACTAATACAAGAATGTGAAACTCGGTGGAACTCGATGTACTACATGCTTTCTCGATTTTTGGTACTGACAGAGTACGTTAATACAATCTTGATACGATTTCCAAGACCAGAAATGTTAACGCAAGGAGAAATACAGATAGTTAAAGAAATAGTCACAATTTTATCGCCATTAGAAAAAATTATAGTGGAAATGTCTGGTGATGGATATGTGACATGCAGCAGAATTATTCCTATTGTTAATTGTTTAGCGAGAACTATGGAAAAGTCGTTGCCAAGTACGGAAACTGGTAAAATGTTACAACAAAATATTAAAAATCAAATATTTGAACGATTTTATTCAGATGAATCAAATATTGAAAAAAATGAACTTCTCACGATACCAACTATATTGGATCCACGGTTTAAAAAACTTCATTTTCGAAGTCCTCTGTCAGTTTCAATCACTATCAAAAAAATATGTAAACTGATGAAAGCTAGACTTGATGTAGCAACTAGTTTGAATGAGTCACATAATAGAGTTCCTGTAGTAAATGATAATGACAACTTCTGGAATATTCATGACGAATTAGTAACTTCTACTACCAGACCTTCCGATGAACCTGGAGGCGTTCCTGTCGAGCTGAGACAATTTTTAAATCAAACTCTAATCCAAAGAACGGATGATCCTTTAGCTTATTAGCATCAAGTGAAGATGGTATATGCGGATTTGTACAAAATAGCTATAAAGTATTTATCTATCGTCGGAACTTCTGCACCAAGCGAGCGACTATTTAGCAAAGCAGTAGTGATAATATACCGGTACTGGATCGGGAGCTCCGGGGGGGGGGGGGGGGGAGGGGCGGGGGGTATTCGAGGGGCGAGGTGGATGACATCACGCGGGGAGAGGGATGACGTCATGCGAGGGGGGGGTGAGGGGCGAGGGGGTATTCGAGGGGCGAGGGGGATGACGTCACGCGGGGAGGGGGATGACATCACGCGAGAGGAGGGGTGCCGCGTTAGGGCCGCGTAGGGTCCGCGGGGGAGGGTGTCGCGTTAGTGTCGTGTAGGGTCCGCGGGGGAGGGGTACCGCGTTAGGGCCGCTGGAGAGGTGTACCGCGTTAGGGGTAGGGCCCGCCGGGCGCCGCCGCCGCGCCGCCGCCGCCGCCGCCCGCGCCGCCCGCGCCGCCCGCGCCGCCCGCCCGCCGCGTTCGCGCTCGCTCGCTCTTACCTTAATTTAGCGGACGCCCGTGTCCGCGCCCGACGGGGTGACGCTCGAGCAATCGTAGAATTTCCCGGAGTAATCGTCGACAGCCTAGTTCACCCCAGCCGCGTCCACCACCACCACCATGTGGTGGCCGCAGACCTTCCGCCAACAATCATTCGACGAGGTCGTCGTCGTTCGAAATGCGACCCGGGCGTCTTTCACTTCTTCGTAGCAGTCGAACGTATCGTTCGGCTTGTAACTCGGAATCATGTGGCACTGGAGGCACCACGGCGTGTACCGGAAAAAAAGTACTTCCAAGTCTGGTAGATTCGCACCCGTATAAAGAGCCATGTATAGTGATGCAACACCTGCGAAAATTAATCATGCAGAATACGATGGCTCAGATTTCTTGACACTTATCGGCATTGAAACTGCAAATATAAAGCTGATTCTCTATGGCATTATTTCTCTGCCGATAAGTGCCAACAAAGCAAAACTATCGTATTTTTAATGATTCATTTTCGCACCTCGCTATAGCAACACACACACACAACAAAAACTGATGACTAAAAAAAATTTAAAAACGCGAACGACTTGCGCTATACAACCGGCGAGCGACAGTTGCAGACTGAAGCGTAACTGCGGCAAGAAACCTCGCTAGAACGCTCGCTCGCTCTGTAAATACGAGACACCATAACCGAATGGCGCCGTGATTCTTTCTACGAAGAGTCAAATATCGTAGTTTAGGACGGGCATATCGGTTCATCTTTCACGCCCGTAAACAAATCGCGTCTCGCACTACAGAAACGAGCGCCGATGTTCAGGCGAACGTTGCGTATATCGCTCGAGTTGAAAATAATGTCGTACGTCGTGACCTGAAGAAAAACTTTATTTTTCTTTTACATATATATATATTCATGCGAAGTGGATGGGAAAAGAGATATAAAATAAAACGTAACGTACATATATGTATAATTTATATATTTATTTTTATAAGTTTTATAAGTTAAAAAGATGACAATTCTTTCTCGTGTTTCGACCACCAGTTAAATATTTTAAATACGTTTTGCAACGCGCAATTCTTCGTATGTTTTCCGCATCGCACAGTATTAGCGGCATCCATATTGTTCAAAGAGTCGATGTCTTCGTAATCCGCATCCAGAGTCTCGATGATCATTTTCTTTCTCGCAAAATCTTCGAGCAGATCCACCAACCATTCTCGTTTCTGGATTCCCTTGACGTACACGAGAGACGGCGTTTCGTCGTCATCATCATCATCCTCTTCCATACCAAGCACGGCCGATGTAATTAGACGTTTCACCATGCTGTACGGCACGTTTCCGTCTTCCCATCGTAATCCATGATGATTTTTGATCAACCAGGTAGCGCATGATTTGTCAGAGTTCATGAGGAGATTCCACGGCATGGGGCGTTCAAAGATGTAATGCGCCAGAACGGTCCCCTTTCGCAGCACCGCCACCTTCTTTACGACAAATTTCATTCCGACGAGGAAACCTTGCAGGTCGACGAACGTTGGTACGGACATGAGATTTCTCTTCGATGCGTTACTCGAGAAGAATGACGCGCAAATATGCAGACGTCTCGCGACACTTTTGATTTATACCCTGCTCCCCTTCCCCTCTTTTTATTGTATCGGAAAAAAATTTTTTCGACGTTGCCGCAAACGCTCAGACAATTTTGCGCACCACGTTGGTCAACGGGTTGTACTGAATAACGCGATCGTGTATGATGAGACAGTACGCTGAGGTATTCGGCGGTACATTCTCCATACAATCGAATTCTATTCTGACATCAACGGTGGCATTTTTGACGGATTCGTTTTGTCGAGAGCAATCGATGACCACTATTGGAGCGTAATGTAGAAAATTCGGGACATCGAGACACGGTTGAACGTTCTTGCGTCCGTAATACGCTCTACTGAAACGCGCGTACATATCGTACAGAATCGCCCATCTGTTTTTACCAAAGTCCAAATACATGTCGTCGTACGGATAGAATTCAGAGTTTACACGTAAATAAAGTTTCACGTTGGTCAATTTGCAATGATCAAACGTTGTTATTTCTCTGGTCATAACACTCTTCCGGCCCATCTGCAGAGCAAAGATGACGTATCGCGGTTTTTCGAGCTGAGTCGCGGTCTTGATAGCCCACGAGTGCTTGGTCGTGTTTTGCAACAGGGGATACTCGTACAGATCCCACGAACGGAAACTCATATTCAGATATCGTCCGTTTTCCAAGGCGCGCAGCATCGATAGTTTGTTGATCTTGTTCAGCAACACGTGAGGCATTCGCCATTGTATCTTGAGTACGTTGATAGCAGGATTCAACGTCGGATTTCCCACTAGGGAATTGTTATCATTGCGCGATCGTATCAAGATCAATTCGTGACGCGCGTTGATCACCACGCGTTTGTAATCCTCGCAAAATCCCAGTAACATACTGAGCGGTACGTGAAAAGTAAAGTTTCTTCGCGTAGAAGTGATGTCAGCGTTATTGAGCATATCCCAGCCAGCGTTTTTCAGAATCGTACTCGCGCCCAAAGACAGCGACGCGTAATTCTTGAGCGTTGTTGTTATTCCTACGTTTCTGTTACGATCAATCTCCACACCGTTGAGTTCGTATCGAATCTCATCGAACAAGAATGCGACGCCATTATTCGCCAATACCACGTTATCGGGTTCACCGTCTACTCTGTTCACCGTCAATATTCCTTCGACGTAGAGAAAACTTTCGCACGGCAACGTATACAGATCCTGCTGTTGTATGGGTATTCGTATCTCATCGCTATACTCGAACGTTGTGTTGGCGTACGCGTTGTACGTGTGAGTCTTGATCTTGACGATGCGATCGTCAAAGACCGGTTCGCTTCCAATGTTAAGGATATCGGTCATGTTTCCTCAGATATTTCGCACCGCGAATCCAAAAGGCTGTAGGAATTCAACGTTCGACGCTGTGAGTTTCTTTCTCGTATTTTTAGCGTAGCCTAACGCTGGTGATGACAATGATCGAACGATATCGTTGACCGCTACCGTAGTGTAAATAGTGTTATCTCTCGTGTGCTCCGAGTCGTTCAACACGAGCATCTCATATATGTCGCGCACACTTACGCGCGTTATCGCTGTCGCCGTCGTACGTGCAAACTGACGGTGATCTCTTCGCCTTGAAAATCGAGCAATCGTCCGTCCTGATCCACGATGCTTACCGTTAGATCCGTAATGCTCCGTGCGATGATCGGCAGGTAAATGATCTGCGCCGGTGTTTCCGATATCTTATATCCTGGCGGCACGCTCGGAGAAAATTCGTGTATCGTGTAAACGGGTTTGCCGTTGCTGTACGCACCCGCGGTCACGTTACACTCTACGCGGATAATGTTTATATTGATGATATTAATCGGTAGGTCCGATCGGTGCCATTTTCCAGGCTGCAATATACGCTTCGACGAGAATCCCAGCAGTGATCCAATATTGTTTGGTTTGCTAAAGTTTACTCTGAAAGCGCAATTGATCTCACTTTTCATCGTGTTGTAATTAGCACAGAGCACTATCGGATATTTTACAGCCTCATCATCCTCGTACTCCGCGTTGTCATCATCGTCCTCGTCGCCATTCGCGCGAGCGGTCTCCCCTCGCGCGATATCCGCGACCGATGTACGATTGCTGATGGAAGGAGCTACGCGTCGCGGGCGTTTCCGTGAAACAGCGCGTTTCAAAAACTTGTGTATCGCTCCTATCTCGTACGATCCCTCGGGTATCGTAATTTCCGTGTCATCCTCGTCGAAGTAAAATTTATTATTCGAAGAATTCACGTTTGGTATCGTGTGATAAGTCTCAAAAACCGTTAGACCAAGCTCGTAGTCACCGTCGCTCAAATCTACGGCGGGAAAGTAAGGCACCGCGAGGATGCTGCTCTTCCCGGTCAGCGTGAATGTCATAGACATGTCGGGAAAACCGTTCGACTAACACTGAGTCTCCACGGCGCACCGTCAATCCTTAAATTTACGCCAATCGTCGTCTATTGTCAGGAGAAATCGCAGGCACGCTTGTCCGCAGATGTTCTGATCATATGTTTGAACGGGCGTGCGATTGTACTCTATCTTCATCACGCTCGGTCCGAAATATCGCACCAACTCTTTCGGTGGTCGAATATTACCGAAACTGTCAAAATACATCGCGCGGTTTCCCCTCTTTGCGTACGCTACCCAGTGAGTACCGGAGCTTGCTGTATCATCCAAATTTACAATACCGCTCTCGTTTCGGCGTATACCGCCGATTGGTAACGAGTCACGCATGAAAACACCCCTGAAGAACGGTACGCGCATGTGTTTCGCCAGTCGATTCAATTGTACGTTGTCGTAATACCCGTGGGCATTTTTAACGTCTCTTTGACGTTTTTTTTTATTTTCTCTCCTCTTCTTCGACGCAACTCCCCGTCCGCGTTTGTACGGAGCGAGATAAAGTCCGCGGCCTTCCATGGCGCGATTGTGACGTTGCATCTCTTTCAGCTGACGTCGCGCGGTTTTGCGAGCGTTCGCGGCCGTTGCGACCCCGGTCGCCCCGCCGGCCAGGGAACCGAGAACTCCCAGCAACGGTAGAAGCGGCAATACACCGCCTCGTTTCGCCGCCGGAAGTATCCGTTTTTTCGACGCTCTCCTCTTCTTCTTTTTCACGGTTCGCAAACCCATTCCTAGCTTCGTCTTTGCTTTCATAGCAGCCCAGACGGCTGTAGCGGCACCTCTCTCTCCGAGAGCCGAATCTCTCGCGATGACACGTCCTAGCGCCTTGTCGGCGAGTACCTTGTCCGCCGCGTGTCTCCCGGTGAGATCTTTGTTACGCGAATACGCTATGTCGTGCTCGCGACACGCCGCGTCCAATGGATTTACACCCGGATCGCTTCTGGCTAATCGCTCCTTCAGCCGAGTGCCCGGACCGCAAAACTGATAGCCGGGAATGTGCAATTCGATCGGAAGTGAGCTTATCGCGCGGTTGAAGAGACCTTTTCCTATTTTTGTCGCTGGCATTCGCCGCAATTCTTTATCAACAGTGCCGGACCGTCGCACAATGGTCCAGAATGTGAATTTAGCGGCTCAAAATTAATAAATTAAACTAATCTTTTTGAAACATGTACCCTATAGGTTTTTGGGGTTGCTGATTCCGAATCTGATGTCAAAAATTGTAAATTTAAAATGGCGGATCCAATATGGCGACCAAAACTACTTTTTTAGATCGCATATGCATGAAAGTTGGCACTAAAAAGTTTTCGAGATCGCTAATTCCAAATATGATGTTAAGAATTGTAAATTCAAAATGGCGGATGCAATATGGCGACTGAAACTACCTTTTTGTATCATTTATGCATAAAAATCGGTGCTAAGGCTAATAACAAGCAGTAAATAATAAATACGTATCCCCTCTGCCCCCGCACGTGCGCGCGATATAAAATTCTTACATAATTCTGGTATTTTATACAAAAAAAAAATTCAAGAAAAATTTTGTTCTGAAGTGGGATTATTGGTTGATGTTGTTTTTCAAGGTATTATTTATTTTATATTATACTATAAAATTTGTTTATATAATATATAAAAATAACTGCATTTTAATATATTAATTAGTAAACAAGAATAATCTAAATATTCGAAAGTGGAATTCGGATTGCTACTGTTAACATCCAGATATATAGATTTGTAATATAAATATATATGTCCTTAAGCTATATATCCAATTTATAATTCTTCATTATCAGACTCAGGATCCGTTAAATCTTCATTTTCATCCAATAATTGTTTTGCTTCGTCAGAAAATGCAATCTTCTTTCTCGTAGAAAGTTTCGTCAATGAGGAAATAAATGGATCCGATGATGCAAGAAGCCTCTGAAATAAATCTCGATTACAATTTATTCTCGAATTTTTTCGAGTGTGAAATTGCCGGAACATTTTGTAATCTTTATTCCTGGCTTCTTGCGCTTCTTCCGATAATTGTCCTGAAAATAAAGGATTTTTTAAACACAATTGAACTATTGCAGTAATTTAGAGATGTGCGCATTCGTTTTGAAAATATAAATACTTACCAATCGGTAGGAGTGCATGACGAATTACTTCAGCGCCATGAATTAAAATTTTATGAACGCTTGCGGGCATGTAAAACCATGGATAAAATGCTACGAAAAGTTCTGCAGTCTCTATACCATAGATTTAAAATTTTTCAATGTTTATATTACGCCCACTTGCCATTACCGATAAAATATTGTCAAACCGATTGATTAAATTAACATCAATTCCGGTTATTTGTTCTGATTTTTCTGCGTGTTTGAAAAAACATCGTGCGGTATTTCCGTCATTAGTTGTACCATGACCTACATATTATACATAACATCAAGTTTTTCTATGTACATACACTTTTATATTTAAAGTTATTAATTTTTATTTATTTCATGGAGAAAAATATAGGTTAGCGATTAAGATATACGGATAAACGTATTTATATATTACAGATCTATCTGGATGTTAACAGTAGCAATCTGAATTCCACTTTTTAATATTTAGATTATTTTTGTTAACTAATTAATAAGTTAAAAAGTAGTTATTTGTATATATTTTAATATATAATGAATAATACCTTGAAGAACAATATCAACCAATAATCCCATTTCCGAACGAAATTTTTCTTGAATTTCTTTTTTTCTGGCAGCAAACAATTTCTTATTTTCTTCTGATCTTACCTGCATATAAAAGTTATATTCATAATAACATATTTATTCAATATTTATTTATAAATCTGTCTGTATAAATTACTATACCTGCCAAGATTTAAATTGTAATCTGTATGAAATGTGTAGTAAACATTCAAAAAAGCGTATCCACGCATGGAGTGTAGATAAGCCAAATTTAAAATTCTCGGAATTCGGTTTCATATTCAAAACTTTTTCGATATTGTTATTAGTTTTAGGAGTCGATCCGCAAATGTAGCATGCTTGGCTCGATGATCCTGTCATAGAATTACATACCTAAAATAGGTCAATTTTATTGTAGAAATCATACGTACAGAATGTGAAAATTGAAACACTTGAAGAAAATATGAGGTCTCGCTCTCGCGTATCGCCCTCGAGACGTTCGCGGGATCCGCCACGGTGGCCGCGATGGCGAGGAAGCGCGACAGCCTCGAGTCGATCCTGCCGGTCATCGAGGACAGAGTGACAATGACGCGGTTGACGCACAACTCCAGGTCGAACAGGAACAGCACCGTGCTCATCGACGCGACGAGACGCGTCGTCGACGTGTCTATGCGCAGGATAGGCTGATTGTGTATCCTTCCGAATCGCAGCGTCAGGTTTCCGTCGGCTAGGCACATCGGAGGCGGCGGAGCGTGGTTCTCACCGCTGTGCAGGTGGGACAGCACGACGCGTCTCTGGTCGAGAAACTCCCTCCACGTCTCGGGCGAGAGCGATATCTCCTTGCCGTGGCAATCCCCTATGACGATGGTCACGTAGCAGGGGAGCACGACGGCGACACCGACCTCGACGAACTTGTATCCCGTTTTCGTCAACTCGTATTTCCTTCCCAGAATCCGCTGCGGACGCTCCGCGTCGCGCTTCGAGACTTTGCGTCTGTGAAACGACGAGAATCGTGACAACGACGAGAATCGCGACAACGACGAAAAAAGTCGCGACAGCTAGATCGCGCGTCGACTTACGTCTTTTTCCGCTCGTCGCCGTTGCTCTGGCTCGGTTCCGACGATTGCTCGTCGAGTCCTCTCTTTCTCGCTCCACCCGCGACGTTATCGCGGTCTCCGTCCGAGTAGCGCGCCTCGAAGTGCGTGGGCTGCGGCGGCGGCGAATACATATCGTCGCGAGACTGATCGCGCAATAATGGCAGTCTCAGGGGATGATGGTATATATATCGCAACCCTCCTCGCCGATTCAAGGGTGACGCGCGAAACCGCGATTTATCGCTCCGTTTCCCGTTCCTCCCCTTCCTCCGACAGATTATCGCCGCTCGCGAGCGCGTCGATTCTGACGAATCGATTCAAGAGATCCCGCAACTGCTGCAGCAGTCCGTCTCTCGGGCAAGCGACGCCGAGGATCCCCAGGTCGAATCTACCGGCCGCCGTCACGGTCCTCGTGAAGTCGTTGAATCTGTAGATCTGTTTCCTCCCGACGAAATACAGATTACCGTCCGTGTACCGAAACGCCAACGTTACACTGGAGGGTATCCCCGGAAATATCTTCTCGATCGTGTAAAATTTTACGATTCTCATCGAGCAATCGTCCATCTCTCCCACGATCTCATTGTTGTATATCACGAAGGTCCGCCCTTTGTTCGTGCTCACCACGGCGTTGATCCTCGCGTCCGCGGGAATTCCGAGCTCGGCGTAGGATTTCGGCCAGGTCGGCACCAGCGCCAGACGCGGATTATAGTTGACCATGTAGACTCTCCTGTCCGCGAACAGCACGAGACTGCCCGAGGGCGTCTCGTACGCGGCCGTCAGACGCGTGAAGTTCTCGGGGAGAAAATTCATGTAGTCCATCAGCAGCATCGGCCTCTTGTAGGTTTTTCCGTCGAGATCGACCGACCATAGGCGTCGTTCGTGCGCGACGTACAATCGGCCGTTCGACACCAGCACGACGTCCGGGCGCCGCAGGGTGCACAGGTCCGTTTCGACGTCCACCGTCGTGCTCGTCGTCGTCGTCGTCGTCGTCGTCGTCGTCGTCGTCGTCGTCGTCGTCGTCGTCGTCGTCGTCGTCGGTGGCGGCGCGGTCGTCGTCGTCGTCGGCGCGGTCGTCGTCGTTCTCGGAAATTTGGCGCTTTTCTTAGCGCCGTATAGATGCTGAATAGAAAGAACGTCCTCTAGACCAAGTTTAACGGGGAACGACTTATCGGGCGCGAACGCGTACATCACCGCGTCCGGGTTGGGCGTGTGCATCAGACCTAGAGCGTGACCAATCTCGTGCGTCAGAGTTTGAAGCAGATGCTGCGTTCCCGCGGGATTGTCGGTCAGGTATATGTGCCACGGTTCCGCTCTGTCGACGTGCACCTCCGAGACGAAGTCGACGTCTCCGGTCGGGTAGAACGCGTGAGCCAGTACCCCGCCGCGACCGTCCAGATCCGCCGAGCACATTCCGTCCGATCGAAAGCCCGCGTACGTGTGAAGACCCTCGCGAAACGATATCAGAATGTCGGGGTTCTGCGAATCGCGCTCGAAGGTCAGCGACGAATTCGCCGTCCACAGATCGAACGCGGCTCGAGCCGTCTTCAGCATCTGCGTAGTGGCCAGGTGGAAGTTCCACCTGAGATGCGTCTTCGGCCATTTGCGCCCGAGCGGGGCGTACGTGCGCTCCGACACGTCCTCGACGCCGCATCGCGGTTTGCGCATCAGATTCAGCGTCTTCTCGTTCAATTCGCCGTTGCCGGGTAGTCGGTAGTATTCCTGGAACAGCTCGACAGCCTGACGGAGATCTCGGTCGGTGTTCCCGGACGGAGACCTCTGTAGATCGTTGTACAGATATCCATATTTCTGCAGATATCGGGTCGCCGTCTCGCTCTCGTTGGACTCGCGGTTCGCCGCGAGGACGACGGCGATCGCGCACAGAGCGACGCGCGCGAGCGACATCGCCGAGAAGAGGGGTGGAAACGAGAAGCGACGCGCGTCACGGCCGGAGCGCGATTGACGGAGGTACAGGTGTCGAGGAGCGTCGTGACGCGGGGTAGGGAAATATTTTTAGGGCGAGAATCGCTAGACGCGCGAGACAGGGCGTTGTCGCGTCGGACGAGGAAAGTCGTTTTTCGCGTTTCAGGAAAATCGACATCCGGGAAATGAGTCTATCTCGCGGTCAGGAAATCGGCGTCCGGGGGAATGAGCGTATTTTTTCGCAATTGACGTCAGGGGGATGACTGTTTTTCACGGTCAGGAAATCGACGTCCGGGGGATGACTCTGTCCACGACTCGCGTTTTCCGTTCGAGATAAGCGATTCTTCCAACAAAGAAAAAAGGGGGTAGGGGTATTGCGTTTTTCCCGTTTCGCAGGAAAGAAACGTCCGGAGACGAGATCTATTTTTCGCGCTTTTACCGCAGATATCGTCATTCGCGCGGTATATAAGATCTACGAGTTCGCGAGTCTTCATCAAAGTTTTCCAGTCGATCGTAGTGTTCGTCGCAATATCGTAACTTAATGGAGCAGCTCAGAGATCTCGTTATGACCTGTCACGCATTGAGGGTCAACGCCGAGGGCGCGTCGAGCCAGGCGAGAATCTTGGCCGAAAGCGCGGAAGGACTCTACCACGCCGTGGAGAATATTACGAGCAATACACCGGCGTCTCTGAGAGTTAGGTTTTTCCTCGACGAGAGGAAAAAGATCTTTCAGAAACTGTGAGTATTTGTTTTTTTTCGTTTCTCTCTGTTGCGCGAAATCAGCGATAATAGCGCGTTTTTTTCCTTTTCAGATACAGCGCGATAAAACTCGTAAAGGACATGCGAAAAGAGCTGATCGACGGGGCATTGGTCGATGTTCAGACCCTCGAGCGCGAGTCGCGCAAGTTCAGCGCTCTCTTTGGAGACGCGGGATCGCGAGAGCGAAGCGACGACGACGACGACGATGACGACACCGATATGATATGGAGAAGCGCACGGAGAAGCGAGCCAGCGACGACGCCGGTGAAAAGCGGGTCAGACGCAACGACACCGCTGTCGCCGCCGAGTCGTCGATCGTAACGCTGGATTGAGCGTTATTTTTCGCGTACACGATCCGTGTATTGGTATTTACGTATTAAAAAGAAAAAACGATATTACATTGAGAATAACAAGTAGATATAAAAATAATAAGTAATAAGTAATAATCCAGCGTTATTTTTTGTGTACACGATCCGTGTATTGGTGTTTACGTATTAAAAGAAAACGATATTACAATCGTCTATTTATTTCTCGACTCCTCTCTTTCCTCTCCGTATATTAGTCACGCTCGCGATATCGCGCGGCGTCTCCGAGATAAAATAAAAAATAAATAAGAAGAATAAAAATAAATAAAAAGTATAGGGGAGACCCGGGCGAGACCGTCAGTTTTTTTTCGGTGCCGATTTTTAACAACAAAATAAATAATTTAAGCTAAATGTGGTATACTATTGTAAAGAGTGAACCTTTAGCTACAAAATTTATATAGAAAATTTTTTTGTACGTCGCTTTGTTTAACCGGTATAGAGCAAAAACGACAACGGTGGAAAAATTGAGATCTCAAAAATTGGAGGGTGGATTCGTCCCCCCCCCCTAGGGCGGATCCGTCACACTGCATTTTTAATAAAAATACGTACATCTAATCCTGAAAAATGATAAGATACATTTTAATAATTGTTAATAATAAGTAATAATAATAATAATCATTGTTAATAATAAATAATAATAATAATAATTGTTAATAATAAATAATAATAATAATAATTGTTAATAATAAATAATAATAATAATTGTTAATAATAAATAATAATAATAATAATTGTTAATAATAAATAATAATAATAATTGTTAATAATAAATAATAATAATAATTGTTAATAATTGTTAATAATAAATAATTGTTAATAATTAATAATTGTTAATAAGTGTTAATAATTTTTAATCGTTCTTCTTCAACCAGTTGATCAACGTGGTTCTCCGGACATCGAATTGTTTTGCGGCTGCGTCGCTCATTTTATCTTTTTTCACCGCAAGAACTGCCTTCTTAAGTTTCTCCTTGTCGACGGGAGTCGTTTTGCGTCGATACGTGTGTACCATTATTTCCCTGCAATGACAATGACGCACGTGCAACGGACAACACAGGGAAACCTAACCTAACATCGCCGTGAGCTGAAGTCGTGCGCCCGGCGCGCCACACTGACGAGACTGCCGAATCCGCCCGCAGTGCCTACTGACGGATTAGCCCTCAACACAAGTTTCAGGTTTGATCGCCCACGAAATATTAGACATGAACAATAATAAAAAAACTACACTGGATTCGTGTTTAGCATGCATTACTCTTTATAATCACGTACCTGGAGATTTGGAAAGCAAATATTATTGCAGATATTACAAAATTTCCACGCGCACAAAATTTCACTTTCACCTTCCGAAAACACGTTTGCCCTCGTAAAAATCATAACACGGCAGGTAACCTGCCGAAACTCCTCCGTTGGTCACATGGGTACCATAAGACGCGTTTACAATATTAATAGCGAGTTCGCACAATATACAGGTTCCGAGATATTTGATTTGACGGTTTCACCCTCTGGACGGTTTCGCCCTGGTCTCCCCTAAATAACAAGTATAAAGATAAATAATAAATAATAAATAATAAATAATAAATAATAAATAATAATAAATAATAAATAATAAATAATAATAAATAATAATAAATAATAAATAATAATAAATAATAAGTAGTAATAAGTAATGTAGTAATAAGTAATGTAGTAATAAGTAATGTAGTAATAAGTAGAAATATATAAGTAGTAATAAGTATAAATAATATATTCTCGCTTCTCGTCGCACCGCGTACGTCGCGCGCGTCTTATCGCTGTTATCGCTCTCTTCGTCGCACCACGTACCTTCTCTCTCGCACTCGTCTTATCGTTTCCTCTCGCGGCATTGCGTGTCTCGTATAGTATAAATACAAGTATATAAATATTCTCGCAACGCGAAGGAATGAATGAGCGTAGCGCGAGTATAGAAAAACGCGCGTTACATCGCGCTCTCCTCGTCGCACCGCGAACCTCTCTCTCTCGCGTCCTATCGTACCGCTCTCGCCGTAAAAATGGCCCGTGGACAAACGAGCGTACAGCCGTATCGCGAGATGTATATATTTTTATTCGTATAATTTATATTTATAGAGTGCAAAATAATATATTTTTATTCGTATATAATTCATATTTTATTTGTATATAATTCATAGAGTACAAAATAATATATTTTATTCGTATATAATTCATATTTATGAGTACAAAATACGGGGATATTGACGCGATGTTACACGTCGTCGAGACGCGCTTGTCGTTCCCTCCACCAGTCGTGCATCTTGCAGACGTTCTCCATGGCGCAGCTCCTCTCGTGTCGTCCGCAGCGGAAGGCTCGAGTCGCGTCGAGAGTCTCCAGACGACCGATGCTGTCGAAATCGATGTCCATCGACTCGATCGTTGCTTCGACGTCCCCGAGAATCTCCCTCAGCCATCTCTTCTTCTCCGAGCCTTTCACGTACACGACCGTCGAATCGTCTCGATTCAGCCCGTCGTCCACGATGCGTCGGACGATCGCCTTCCCGCGTTTATACTCCACGTCCCCGTCCTCCCATCTCAAGCCGTGATGATTCGTCGTCAGCCAGCACGCCCGCGACTTTTCCGCCCTCGTTAAAAGATCCCATTCTAGCGGGGCGCAAAACACGTGATGACTCAGCTCTTTTCCACTCTTGAGCACCGCCACCTCCTTGACCGTGAATTTATCGCGGACGACGAACCCCTGCAGATCCACGAAGATCGGTGCGACGGACATGAATGGGGAAGCGCGCGTTCTTTCTCGTTTCAACAATCCAACCTCGCTCCACTGACGTCCTCCCCGCGCGGCATTCGCGCGCGGCACGCGCTGCAATCCTTGATGAGCGGCGGTGGGCCGTCAACGTGCGATTGCGCCCACGGAGGGTTGTGATGCTCCAGACACGAACGATAGGTCCTCACCTCGGGGTCATACCTCAGGTGATCGGGCAGTCTCTCCCACACTCGCTCGACGTAGTCCGGAAATTCGCGCAGCAGAACGATCTTCGGCACGTATTGAAGATGCTCGGCGGACAGATTGAGAATGTCGCGCCTGTCGACCAACAGGAGAAACATATCTTGCTCGTGAGATTCGGCGTCGGGGCGTCAGCGACGGAGAGAGGATCGAAACGAGACTTAGCTCGACCGCTCTCCGCTCGACTATTTATTCGCACCCTCTCTTCCGGCGCGTCTCTTATCGCCGATCGATCGTCGTGTAACTTGTCGTTTTATCTCTCGACGACTTTACCGCCTTATCTCTCGAACATTTTCGCTTATCGTTCTTCCTGTGTGCCTTCTACCGATAATTCCGTAGTCTAAGTTG
Source organism: Leptothorax acervorum (assembly GCA_035220615.1). Lineage (NCBI taxonomy): Eukaryota > Metazoa > Arthropoda > Insecta > Hymenoptera > Formicidae > Leptothorax > Leptothorax acervorum. The sequence continues at coordinate 162,138 of JASTWQ010000303.1, forward strand.
TCGTGTGGTTATCTAATTGACTCGTTCAACCACTTCCGTTCTACACGATTTTGCGAACGATGTTGGTCAGCGGGTTGTACTCGACCACGCGATCGTGAATGATAAGACAGTAGGCTGTCGTGTTGGGAGCTACGTTGCGTTTGCAATCGAACTCTACGCGAACGTCCACGGTGCCGCTCTTCGTCGACTCATTCTGACGCGAGCAATCGATCACCGCGAACGGATTCCTCGCGAAGTCGCGCGGCGTTAGAAACGCGCCGTCGCGCTCGCATCCGTAGTACGATCTTCGAAATTTCACGTACATGTCGTACAGCACGGCGATTCTCTTCTTCTCGAAATCTAAGTTCATGTCGTCGTAGGGATAAAATTCCGAATTTAGATACAACTTCACGTCCGTGAGATTACCGCTGTCGAACTCGGAGGCGCGTTTCACCGGATTGTTGTGCCTCTCGGTCTGCAGCGCGAAAATGACGTATCGCGGTTTCTCCAGCTGCGTCGCAGCTTTCACGGCCCACGAATGTTTGTTGGTGTTCGGTAGCAGGGGATACTCGTACAGATCCCACGAGCGAAACCCCATGCTCAGGTATCGCCCGCTCTCCAGTGTTCGCAAAAGGGACAATTTATTCACGTCGTTCAGCATCACGTGCGGCATTCGCCACTGTATCTTCGACAGAACGATCCTAGGATCCTTGTGACGGTTCGTCACGATGGAATTGGCGTCGCTCCGCGAACGTATGAGAACGAGCTCGTGTCGCGCGTTTATCACCACGCGTTTGTAATCCTCGCAGAAACCCAGAAGCGTGTTGAGGGGCACGCAAAAGTTGAAATCGCCGAACCTGATCTCGGAATCGTCGCTGCTCCATCCCGCGTTCCACAGTCTCTTGCTCCTCTCGGCGGTCAGCGACGCGAGACTCTTGATCGTGCTGGTCACTCCGACGTTTCTGTTCCTGTCGATCTCCACGCCGTTGAGCTCGTACCTGATCTCGTCGAACATAAACGCCACGCAATTGTTGTCCAGACTCGTGTCGTTTTCTGGGAGATCGTCGGTGAGCGTTCCCTCGACGTAGAGAAAACTCTCGCAGGGTAGCGTGTACAGATCCTGCTGCTGTATCGGTATTCGTATCTCGTCGCTGTGCCCGAGCGAGGTGTTGGCGTACGGATTGTACGTGTGAGTCTCGATCTTGACGATGCGATCGTCGAAGATCGGCTCACCCCCGATACCCAGAATGTCGGCCATGGCCGTTTCTCACGGCGAAACCCAGAGATCGCAGAAAAGCGACGTTCTCGGCGCTCAGTCCGTTTCTCCTCCTCCCTCTCGCTCCGCGCGCTTCTCTCGCGGGCGCGACGACGGATGCGCTCTTCCGGTCTCTCACCGACGACTCGTTCAGAACGAGCATTTCTCACTCGCGCACATGTCACTCAGTGTTCTTCTGCGCCGCACGTGCAACCGAACCGTTATCTCCTCCCCGCGAAAATCGATCAATCGACCGATCTGATCCACGACGCGCACCGTTATATCGGTGATGCTCCGCGCGATGACCGGGAGATAAATGATCTGCGTCGGGGTCTCCGACAGCTTATATCCCGGCGGAACGTTCGGCGCGAATTCGTGCACGGTGTGCACCGGTACACCGTCGCTGTAAGCTCCCGCGGTAACGTTGCACTCCACGCGAATGACGTTCACGCGCATGATGTTCACCGGTCCGTCGGACGCGTACCATTTTTTCGGTTCTAGCGCGCGAAGGCGCCGAGAAACCCAGCAGAGAGCCAATGTTGTTCGGTTTGGCGAAATTGCACTCTGTAGGCGCACCTGATCTCGCTTCTCATGGTATTCTCGTTAGCCCGGAGAATTATCGAGCGTTCGCCCTCTTTGTCGTCGTCATCGTCGTCGACGTATATGTAATCGTCCTCGGCTTGCTCGGAGCTGCCGCGTCTGCGAAGAATAGCCGATCGCAGATATCTCTCTATAGCGCGCAATTCGTAAGATCCCTCGGGAATAACGATCGCGAGATCCTCGGTGTCGAAGTAAAACGTATTGTTAGTAGAGTCGATGTTCGGTATCGTGTTGTACGTCTCGAAATTCGCGAGACCTATCTCGTATTCGCCGTCGTTCAGATCCAGGGCGGGAAAGTAGCTCGAGGTGAGAACGCTGGTCCTCCCGGTCAACGTGAGAGTCAGCGACATGACCGGGGCGACTCAAAGACGCTTCCAATCGATCTCTCGCAGAAATCGCAGACACAACTGACCGCAGATACTCTGATCGAACCTCTGATACGATCGACGATTGTACGCGACGCTCGCGTCGCGTCCGAGATATCGCTCGAGTTCCACCGGGGGTCGAAGATTTCCGAAAGCGTCGAAGTAGATCGCGCTGTTTCCCTTCTTCGCGTAGGCGACCCAGTGCGTACCTGGACCCACCGCGTCGTCGAGATTCACGATTCCGCTCTCGTTGCGACGCGCTCTCGACGGTAGCGCGTCGCGCATGAACACGCCTCTGAAATAAGGTATTCGCGAGCGACGCGCGATCCGATTCAACTGCTCGTCCGTCGTGGCACCGGACGCCGACAGATCGGGCGTCACTGGCGTCTCTTTCCGCGAGATTTTTTTTTACTCCTTCTCGCTCTTCTGGTCGTCGCGCCGCTACCGCGTTTGTACGGCGCGAGATACAACCCGCGACCCTCCATCGCGCGATTGTGACGCGCCAGCTCCTCGAGCTGGCGTCTGGCGGCCTTGCCGTCGTTCACGGCCTTGGCCACGCCGGCCGCTCCACCGATCAAAGATCCGAGCGCCCCCAACATCGGTAGAAGAGGCAAGAAACCTCCGCGTTTCGCCGCCGGAAGAACTCTCTTCCTCGTCGTCGTCTTTCTTCTCCTCTTCCTCATACCCATACCTAGCTTCGTCTTTGCTCTCATAGCAGCCCATACGGCAGCCGCGGCGGCTCTCTCCCCGAGGGTCGCGTCGCTCGCCGAAACGCGCTCGCGCGCTCTCTCAGCGAGCGCTCGATCGGCGACGTGTCGATCGGCGAGTTCGCTGTTTCGAGAGTAAGCGATGTCGTGCTCGCGACACGCCGCGTCCAACGGATTGACGCCTCGATCGCCGCGAGCTAGTCGTTTCGCGAGACGAGTACCGGGTCCGCAGAACTGATAGCCGGGAATGTGCAGCTCGAAGGGGAGCGCGTTTATCGCCATGTTCAACAGTCCGCCGCCGACTCTCCGCGTCGCGTATGACATTCGTCGCGCTTGTCCGTCGGTGAGAGAGACATCGCGATCACTGCGCGAACGATCGGTCGTTCGCGCGTATAAACAAAACAAGCGCGCACGCGCGCGATACGCGACAGATGCGATTCGTGAGACAATCGACGACGATAGGCGTGCCTAATCTCGATCGCAAGACGCGACTGGGGTCGGGTCTAGCGGTCAGAGAGACGCGACGACACGGCCCTTTGCTGCCGAACGCGATACGTTGCGTCATCTGTGGCCCCTCCAACTGCGGTAAGACGAACGTCCTGATAAGTCTGTTGGAAAGCCCGAACGGCCTGCGTTTCGAGAACGTGTACGTGTACTCGAAATCTCTGCATCAACCGAAGTATCGATACCTCGAGAGACTGCTCGAATCGATGGACGAGATCGGTTATCACGCGTTCTCCAACAATCGGGACGTCGTGCCGCCGAGCGAGGCGCTCCCCGATTCGATATTCGTCTTCGACGACGTGGCCTGCGACAGGCAAGACGCGATCAGGGAGTACTTCGCGATGGGTCGACACTCGAACATCGATTGTTTCTATCTCTGTCAGACGTACGCTAAGATACCGAAGCACCTGATACGCGACAACGCTAACATGCTGATTCTCTTCAGACAGGACGGCACCAATCTGAGGCACGTGTACGACGATCACGTGAACCCCGATATGCCGTTCGAGGATTTCTGCGCGCTGTGTCGCGAGTGTTGGCGACGCAGGCACGGCTTCGCGGTGATAGACAAGGACAGCGCGCTGCAAAACGGCAGATACAGACGAGGATTCAACGACTTCGCCGTGCTGTAGATCGATCAGTCGGGAACGATGAGCGGCGCGGAGATAACCTCGAAGGACGCCGTCGAGCGGGAGAGAACCGCGAGGGAGATCGCCAAGACGCGCGCCTCGATTCGCAAGAAATACAGAGCGTTGAAAACCGGCAAGATCGAGAGCGAAATCGCTCTCGAGAGGCAGTTCAAGCCGATCGTCGATCCGCTGAAGCAGATCGCCGAACGCGGAGATGAGCCCGAGGACGACGGCGTCGTCGTTAAGAAGAAGCGCGAGGAGAGCGACGACGATGAAGAAATCGCGTGGGAAACGAAGCCCAAGAGGAAAAGATCGAGCGCCGCGTCGGACATGCTCGCGATTCGTTCCGCGCTTCTGGAACCGCGGAGGTTGTCGAGCGTCGCGTCGGACGCGCTCGCGGTTCGATCCAGCACGCCTCTGGAACCGCGAAGGTTGTCGCTGAGGGAGGAGGACGTCTTCCAGTCGCCGCAACCCTCTCTCGAAACGTCCATCAGAGAGGTTCTGCAAACGCCGGAGGGTCGCGAGGATCTGCGGAAGAGTCAATTGGGACCCTTGGGAAAGAAATACGTGGACGCTCTTTTCCTCGGCGGGGACACGATCGATCACGTTTACGGCGTGTACGTCGCGAACGACGGCCCGATGCTCGGCGACAAACGGTTCGAGATACTCGCGGACGATTCCGTGATCGTGGACGGGGTGACGTACAAGGGCACGCCCGGCTTGTACGAATTGATCTTCAAGAGACTCCCCGATGACGCGATCTACACCAAGGATGATCTGCACAAATATAGAAGTCTACTGTTGGCGACGAACGCTCATAAACGCGGTTACAAAGCCGAAAATCCTATCAAGGGTAGCAAGGGACACAAATACAAGAATATCATCGCTCCGCTCCTGCCTCGCGAGAGAATCGGCAGCGCTAGAAAAGGCGCCGGCGTGACCGATCTACCGTCGAACATGAGATTGAATCGCAACAAGATAGATTACGTTCACTGGGACGATCCAAACGAACTCGTAGATCGTCTTCGACTGCTCGACGCCTCTCGTCGAGCCGGCAACGACGCGCACGACAACGAGATTCTGTCGATAATCGAGGAGCTCCGAGAGGCCGGGATCATAAATTGAACCGTCGCGACGATCTCGACGGCAGTGCGACGATGTCGGTGAACAAGTTCGGAATGTCTCTGGAGAGACGCGGCGACGACGGAAGACCCGCGACGGGGAGATTGCGATCCTCGATCGAATCCTTGCGAAGCTACGTGCGCGACAGCGCGCTCTGTTCGGAGCAGGACTCCTTCGACGCGAAGAAACGCAAGATTCGACACGTGGGCGCGCCGGAGTGGGACGCCGACGCGACGAACAAGAGCTACGTCGAGAGCGGGCTCGGGGATCTGAGACGCGAGATCGAGACGTTTCGCGCGAGAACGAACGGGGCGCTGTCGGCGACGAGAGAGGAGGTGAACGTTTTGAACGCTCTCGGGAGCAAGGTGGCCACTTTGAAGGACAACGTCGAGCGCGGGATCGCGAATGTCAGAGAGGACCACGAGAGAACGAAGCTGGCGGTGAGAAAAGATGCGGAGAGTCTGACAGCGGTGAGGAGAGAGGTGGACGGTTTGACGGCGGCGTTGAAAAAGGAGATCGACGGTCTGACGGCGGTGAGGAAAGAGGTTGACGGTTTGACAGCGGCGTTGAGAAGAATGAACACGACGGCGAAAAACGAGGCGAAATCGTTGTCGGCGGTGAAAAAAGAGGTGAGCGAGATAAACAGCGGCGTGAACGGACTCAAGGTCGCGTTGAGCGATCTCGCGAGCTCTTCCAAGACGACCGAGACAAGGCTGGACAAGGAGTTGCGGCGATTGAAGGAGAAAACGGCCACCAAGGAGTTGCTCGAGACAGAGATAGCGAAACTGAGAGCGGAGGTTCGCGAGAGCAGGGGCGCGCGCGCCGGCGCGAAGGAGGAAGAGGCGAGGGTACTGGAGCTCAACCGTCTCTTGAAGAACAAGAGCTACTCAAACTCGTGAGAGAGATGATGAGCGCCGAGAGGCGAAGACTCGCGCGGGAGCTGCACGCACCGGCGCGAAGAAACTTTCCGCGGCGTCGCGTCGTGGTGCGCGGTTACGACGACTTGTGGCAGGCCGACGTGGTCGAGATGCGTCCGTACGCGCGACACAACAAGGGTCACAACTACATTCTAACGGTTATCGATGTGCTGAGCAAGTACGCGTGGGCCTTGCCGCTCAAGAGCAAGAGCGGGAGCGAGGTGGCCGCGGCCCTGTCGAGGATATTTCGCGAGGACGCGCGATCTCCGAGGAACCTGCAGACGGACGAGGGAAAGGAGTTCTACAACGCCGACGTGCGAGAGATCACGAGGAAGCGCGACATAAATCACTACTCGACGTACTCGGTGATGAAGGCGTCGGTGGTGGAGAGATTCAATCGCACGCTCAAGAACGACATGTGGAGGCTCTTCACGGTCAACGGATCGTACGCGTGGCTCGACGCGCTGCCGAGTCTGCTGTCGGATTACAACCGTCGCAGGCACCGAACGATCGGGATGCGACCGGCGGACGTGACGCCCGCCGTCGCCGAGAGACTTCTGTCCACGGTGTACAGTCGCGTGAAGATCGCCGCTCCGGGCAGATTCAAGGTCGACGACCCGGTACGCGTCAGCAAGTTCAAGACGGTGTTCGAGAAGGGCTACACCCCGAACTGGACCACCGAGGTCTTTCGCGTCGCCAAGGTGCAGCGGACCAATCACGTGACGTATCTGCTGAAGGACTACCGCTGGGAGCCCGTGGCCGGAGGATTCTACGAGCACGAGCTTCAGCGCGCGTCCAACCCCGACGTTTATCTCGTGGAGAAGGTGCTGCGCAGACGAGGCGACGAGGTGTTCGTGAAGTGGCTGGGAATGGACAGTTCGCACAACTCTTGGATAAATAAGGCGGCTGTGTTGTAAAATATATCAAATAAGGCAGCTGTGTTGTAAAATATATTTATATTTTATTCGTAAATAAAGCGTACATACGATATCTATTTTTTATCTCGTAAGCTTCCTTCCCAGCGACGGTATATTTATTCGTAAATAAAGCGTACGCGCGATATCTCTCTTATCTCGCGAGCTTCCGGTATATCTCGAAACGCGAAAGGAAAAGTTTGCGCGCGTCGACGAGAGAGTTCACGGCAACGGGAACCTCGCGTCGAGGCGCGAAAAGTTCGCGGGCGGCAACGGGGAACCTGCCTAGATTCGTCGAAAATTCGTCGGAGGGATCCGAATCGTCGAACTCTTTCGCCAGAGAGAATGAGGAAAACGCAGAAAAACCGTTTTTCGACACCGAGCGAAAAAATACGCGCGTCTGTGCAATCGTCGCCTCTCGTCGATCCTCTCGAGGCTATCGCCGATCTCGTTTCGCGCATACGCACGACCTACTCGACGGATCCTTCGATCCGCCAATGAACCAACCGCGTGTCGCGCTCGCGAAAAAAGTTCGCTCCCCTTCGGATGAGTTAGAGTTTTATGTATATTGTCCGTTGTCCGATCCTCCAATATTCAATCTCGGTACGCACCGTGCGACACGCATGTTTTTCGCGGCAATCGGGAGTTAGAAAGCGGAGATACAAAACATCTCGTACAGGACGCGATACGACGAAAAACGGAAGCTAGAACAAAAAGGTCGGAACGGAAAACCGCGACGAGCGATCGCGCTACACTCGAATCTGTGTCGCACGATTCTTCGACTAGATATTTTGAACGAGTGTTACGGACGTGTTTTCCGAGCGGTCAGGTTAGATTCGAATCACCCACGACGACCAACTCGCTCAAACGGCGATAAACTTTTTTCTCGCGAGTTATCCGATTTCGACGTGTTTAAACGTCCATAACACTCGTTCAAAATACTCAGCTGAAGAATCCCCGCGAGACAGATTCGAGTGTAACGCGATGGCGCACATGGAGGTTTTTCTTTCTAATTTTCCGATCCAGCTCCTACTGGCGACGTGTCCTATACAAAATATTTATATATAGCTATTTCCTAACTCTGCAGATTGCCGCAAAAAATATACGCGTCGCACAGTCCATATCAAAAGTGAACGTTGGTTAGACCGAGCAACGAACAATGTACATAGAACTTTAACTCATCCGAAGGGGAATGAATTTTTTGGCGAACGCGAAACACGGTTGCTTCATCGGCGGATAGGACGATCGGTCGAGCGGATTCTGCGTATGCGCGAAAACAGACTCAACGATAGCCTTGAAAAAATTGAAGAGAGGCGGCGATAAGTCGGACGCGCGTATTTTTTCGACCGTATCAAATACGGTTTTCCGCGTCGTCCCCACCCTCGCTGGCGAAAGAGTTCACCCGGTTCGGACCTCTCCAACGATCTCCTGCGAAGCGAGACAAGTTTCCCCGTTGACGCGAGCGAACCTTTTCGCGTTTCAAGATATACGAACAACGCCACGGAGATCGTCGAGGTACGCGCAAAGGCACGGATCAGTTTTCGAGAGATGTTTTTTGGTCAACCTTCGAGAGATATCCTCGGGAACGCTGGAATCCTTTCCATTTTTTTGTCCTTGGTGACACGAGGTTTATGTCTCGAAAAACTGAAGAAGCCTTACTCAATTGTATAGAAGACACTAAATCAAACATGCTAAAGATTCGCGCGTGTTAGAGGCGCGGAGGCAATGATCGCTAAACCAAATTTCTCACGAAAATCATTAGCGCTTGCATGTTTTTTATGGGTCGATTGCTAATTTTGGTTATGAGCCGAATAGATGAGCTGGATAAAAAATTCATGCTGATAACCAAAATTAACAATCGACCCATAAAAAACATGCAAGCGCTAATGATTTTCGTGAGAAATTTGGTTTAGCGATCATTGCCTCCGCGCCGCTTGACGCAACCTTTAATATATTTGATTTAGCGTCTTCTTAAACAATTGTGTAAGGCTTTTTCAGTTTTTCGAGACAATAAACCTCGTGTCGCCAAAGAAAAAAAAGTAGAGAGGGGATTCCAGCGCTTCCAAAAAACATCTCTCGAAAACCGATCCCCGTCTTTGCGCGTATCTCGGCGATTCTCTATGGCATTATTCGTATATCCACCTCCAAGGACCCCTGTAAAACTACGATAATAACAATAATAATAAATTCTTCACTCCTCCTCGCGCGGTATCCCGTAATGTCCCCACGGAAGAGTGTCGAACGAGCCGGGAACGACGAATCGCTTGTCGTCGTGGGGGCTGAGCGCGAGCTTCACCTCGGACACGGTGCGCACCTGGTGCAATCTCGAGCGGATGCACGACTGGCGTCTCGACTGCTCCATATGGTCGTTGAGACACCGCATGTAGTCCTCGAACGATATCGTTCTCGCGACCACGTTCCTCTTGACGCCCTTCACCCTCTTCGTGTCGCTCCTCCCCGCTACCCTCGTGGCGTACATCTTCGACCTGAGCCCCACGAACTCGGTCATGACGGCGCCGTCGTTCTCGTCCTTCATGAGGCCCGGTATCTTCTCGTTCGCGAGCGGCATGCCGTACGCGTTGTTCTCGGGGTAACCGCTCGTGTCGAACCTGGCGATGTCGCGCTTCATGTCCTCGTACGCGTCGTCGCACTCGAGGAGGTACACGAGACTGTCGGTATCCGTGTACATTATCTTGCATCCCCCGCCGTGCAACGGCACCATGTAGTCGTAGTGAAAATCGTACACGCGTGTCTTCAATATCTCGAGAACGCACATCCCGACGTAGATCGGCTTGCAGAGCTTCACCTCGAGCCTGCGCAGCTCGACGGCGACGAGGTCCTCCGCGAAGACGCTCCGGCTGTGAAAGCTCGGTCTCGCGATCAGAGCCTCCGCGCCGTATCTCCCGTCCCAGCGCGTCACGAGGCGCACGTCGACGTGATCTCGCACGTTCTCCATGGTCTTACCGAAGACCGCGTTGTTCATCAACTTGTAGAGATTCCTCTCGAAGTCGTTGCTCGCGCGAGTTCTGAATCCCGTGTTGAGCTCGATGTACCCGCGAAGCCACGCGGATTGCGCGAACCGCAGAACGCGGTGAATCCTCGTGACGAGCAATCCGTGTCGAACGCATTGCTGCAGATTACGGTAGTGCAACACGTAACGCGACTTGTCGAGCAGCGTGGCGAGGAGCTTATCGCACCGTTTTCCGGGAGGCTTATCGCGCGTCGGGCAGAACGGAAGGTCCCTGTGAGCGTCGTGGAGCTCTCGCGGATACGCAAGGTCGACCTCAAGGATGTAGCCGATAGCGGAGTCTGACGTCACGGAAGTCACGTCGAAGCTCTCCGGGTCGTCGACCCACTGAAACTCCGCGCGCGGCAACGGCTCGCGCATCGCCCAGCCGTACAGATTGTTCACGTCGAAGTACATGAGGTACGTCGACGGTCGCGACGGGTCGTGCGACGGCGCGTACCTGTTGTTGGCCCGCGCGTACCTGTTCGAACACTGGCTGAGACCGCCGCGCACGCCGCGCTCCACGAACAACGCCATATCGATGTCGGTCAGCAGTTCCAATCGCACGCCGGTGTATCCCACGCGTATCCCGGTAGAGTGTAATAATGCGCCGGATCCAACCCGTAACTCTCGATACAGGTGTCGCGAAAATTTTCAAACACGTCCGCCAGAAGAAGCACGTCGGTCTTCAGGTACAGATCGCTGTACTCGCCGAGACTCTTGACGCGGAAACGCCGCCAGACGTTGCGCGCGCGCTCGTAATCGCTATCGCTCGCGGTCTCGCCGGTCAACGAACTGTAGAAGTCCTCTCGCGGCGGTAACTCCGTCTCCAGCAGCTTGTCGAGACTGTCGACGTACTCGTACGGAAACACGCCTTTGCGCGTGAGCAAATCGAAATCCTCCTCGTCGAGCCCCGAAAACTCCGACCGCGCGATTCGCATCTCGCTCTTGTCGAGATACGACGCCAGTCTATCGAGACTCTCGCCGAGAAATCTGAACGAGTCCACGAATCGCAGCTTCGCGCACTTTCCCCATCCGTCGCCCGACGCGTCCTTCAAGTTCTTCGTGAACGATATGTACGTCTCCTTGGTGATCGGCAGCAGATCTATTCTACCCTCGAAGCCGTTGGCCAGATCTCTGATGATGAAGTGAGCGTCGTAACCCGACAAATTGTGAAAAAACACGGGAATGACGTACGAATCTCTGTAATTCAAGTTGCAGCGCGGATGCGCGGGACCTCTGTAACGCCCGGTGAGATGACTGTGATCGCGCGCGCGCTGATCCTCCGATCCGAACGGTCTCTCGCACACGTGGCAACGCGGCGCGTTCCAAAAATCGCGCAACTCTTCCGGAGTCAGTTCCGCCATGGCCACGTTGGTGGAGAGAAACGTCTTCGCTCGACGCGCGATATCGTTGAGCTCGCCGACGAACCACGACAGACAGTCCTCGCCGCGACGAGATCTGTACGCGGACGGGATCTCCTCGTGCGCGGAGCGCAGATAGTATCCCACGCTGAAGGCTCTGTGACGCTGATAGACGTAGCTGTTGACGTTAGCCGCGTCCATGTCTCCTTCCTTTTCCAGCACGCACTCGAGATCGGCGTACACCGCGAAGGGAAGTCGCTCCTTTCCGTTGTGGTTGCGAAAAAAGAGCCACTTTTCGTCGTCGCTCGGGAGAACGATGGCGCAGTCGTTCATCCTTCCGCAGTCGACGCTGTGAGCGGCCAGTTTCTCGCTCGTGTAGAAGTAGTGCAGACATCTGCGAAAAGAAACGCTCGCGTGAACACCCCGCGTTCCTCCGCGCGATTCTCGCGCGATACCTACCGATCGCACACGTGCTTCCTCCTGTGGGTCCTGTTCAACTGACATCCCACCAATCGCGACAGATTCCTTATGCACGCGAAATGACCAACGTTCGCGCGGTTGCACGAATCCGGCAGATACAGCAGATTGACGTGTCTGTCCCTCTTGTCGTCGGTGAGCCGCAGAGGAACGATCACGTTGCCCTTCCGCCCTTCCTCTCTCTCGCTGAAGACGTTGACGGACACGTCGTTGAGTCGCTCGAACCTCGAGATCTGTCTCAGAGTCACGGGAAACTCGATTCCGTCGAGATTCAGTTTCGTCGAATAGTGGGGATACGCGGAAGGCCGGTTCACGTACCTCTTAGCGGGGTACAGAGAGGCGACAACGGCCCACGCGAAACACGCGTTGTCGTTGGAGCGCACGTTGACCACCGCGTGTTTCCCTCTCACGCGTCGCGGTATCTCCACCCAACATCCCACGCGCATTGGATTGCACCTGTTCACGTTCACCATCAAATTCAACACGCGCGACAACGCCCAACCGCTGTCCTGCTCCTGAAACTCGTCCAGATCGGCCAGAGTCTTGTCGATCACGTATCTGTCGTACCACTCTCGCAGATCGGACGCGAGAAAGAGCTGACGTTTCCTCGTGGCGACGCTCTTGACGGCGGTTCGGCCGCCCGCGACGAACTCGCCGTTGAAAACGGTGTTGACCTTCAGGCACACGTGTCTCTCGAGATTGACGCGCACCCGATCGAGCACGGTGTCTCTCGCGTCCTCGAGAAATCGTCGAGGTTCCAGATAACTCGAGTTTATCACCGCGCCCGTCAGCACGCGACTCTCGAAGGCCGTTTCGATCTCCGCCCACGAGAACCCTCTCGCGTCGCCGTGACCGGCACCCACGCGCGCGAAACGCCGTCGCAGGGCGTCTCTCGCGCCCTCCAGAAGAGCGATTCGCGTGGCCAGAGAGGTCACGGTTCCGGTGGGCCTAGGCTCTCGCCTGTCTCGACACCTCTCGCGCAGAGACTCGAGAAGCTCGTCGCACCGTCGTTCCCACGCGCGATACGCGTCCGACGAGACGACGCCTCTCGCGCGTTCGACGAGATCGCGATCGTCCTCCGTCATGCCTGTCTCGTCAGGCGTCTCAGCTCGGTGGTCAACCACACGGTCCAACCCCGACTGTCCACGGGTACGTCTAATCTGACTCTTCGACGAATCTCTCGGCGACCCTCACCGCCCGTCTCGCTCCTTCTCGAACGTCTCGGAATTTTACTCTCGTAGACCCACGCTCTGTTGCTGCAGGCCAGCATCGTCTCTGTCCACAGTTCCTCTCGGGGACATCGAAAACCGATCTCTCTCCTCAGAACGTACGTCGTTGGATTCCATCGAGCGTTCTCTCGCACGGGGACCGCTCGAAAACGAAAGATCTCCGCCGGTGGAGTGGAACGGAGGAGAGAGTCGTCGCTGGAGTAGCTGTCCGGTATTATCTCCTCGCAATAGACATCGTCGATCGCCTCGCTATGACTGATCGCGATAAAAATTAATCTGTTAGCAGTGTAATTTTCACGTTGGACAGATTTCGTAGCGAAAAAAAATTGTTACCTCGTCCGAGCAGAGCGAAGACCGTCGTCCATCGAACCGCGAACCGTCGCGCGTCTCGAGCGAGTCGTTCGAGCGTCGAGACACCCCGCATTTATACTACGCGAGGGATCCGCCCCGGAAACTCCGAGGGAGAGACGCGCGCTAGAAAACACCGTTATCGCCCGATAAAACGAGAGGGCACCTTCAGACTTCCGCTGGAGAAGGATGCGCCGGTAATCGCCCCGATAAAACCCGACTCGAGAACGCCCCGCTATCGCCCCGACCGCATCCGTCACCCTCGCGCACCCCCGGCGTCCACGCGCGCCGGGGGCGACCGCACCCCCGTCCCCGAGAGTCGCGAGCCATCGCGCGACTGCTCGCGCCTCGCGGGGGGGAGAGTCCGCGGCGAGGGACGGAAAAAAAAACGGTGGCGACCTCTGCGCCCACCGCCCCGCGAGAGAGAGAATAAAATCTCGCCCGGGGCGAAAAAAATCTCACCGCGCCGCACCTGACCGAGCCCAGGGGGATGATCTCGACGATCCGCCCCTGGGCGCGGGGAGGTCCGCTGCGGTAAGGGGAAAGAAATTTTCCCCTCGTCGCCCACCTGCCTCTCGCCCAACCCTCACGGCAATCCCCACAACTCGCTGCGGCCCGTCCCGACACCCCGGACGGAGCTTCCATCACTTCAAAGTGTAGGCTGTACACCTACTATCGACTCTTTGAACAATATGGATGCCGCTAATACTGTGCGATGCGGAAAACATACGAAGAATTGCGCGTTGCAAAGCGTATTTAAAATATTTAACTGGTGGTCGAAACACGAGAAAGAATTGTCATTTTTTTAACTCATAAAACTTATAAAAATAAATATATAAATTATACATATATGTACGTTACGTTTTATTTTATATCTCCTTTCCCATCCACTTCGCATGAATATATATATATGTAAAAGAAAAATAAAGTCTTTCTTCAGGTCACGACGTACGACATTATTTTCAACTCGAGCGATATACGCAACGTTCGCCTGAACATCGGCGCTCGTTTCTGTAGTGCGAGACGCGATTTGTTTACGGGCGTGAAAGATAAACCGATATGCCCGTCCTAAACTACGATATTTGACTCTTCGTAGAAAAAATCACGGCGCCATTCGGTTATGGTGTCTCGTATTTACAGAGCGAGCGAGCGTTCTAGCGAGGTTTCTTGCCGCAGTTACGCTTCAGTCTGCAACTGTCGCTCGCCGGTTGTATAGCGCAAGTCGTTCGCGTTTTTAAATTTTTTTTAGTCATCAGTTTTTGTTGTGTGTGTGTGTTGCTATAGCGAGGTGCGAAAATGAATCATTAAAAATACGATAGTTTTGCTTTGTTGGCACTTATCGGCAGTGAAATAATGCCATAGAGAATCAGCTTTATATTTGCAGTTTCAATGCCGATAAGTGTCAAGAAATCTGAGCCATCGTATTCTGCATAATCAATTTTCGCAGGTGTTGCATCACTATACATGGCTCTTTATACGGGTGCGAATCTACCAGACTTGGAAGTACTTTTTTTCCGGTACACACCCGTGGTGCTTCCAGTGCCACATGATTCCGAGTTACAAGCCGAACGATACGTTTGACTGCTACGAAGAAGTGAAAGACGCCCGGGTCGCATTTCGAACGACGACGACCTCGTCGAATGATTGTTGGCGGAAGGTCTGCGGCCACCACATGGTGGTGGTGGTGGACGCGGCTGGGGTGAACTAGGCTGTCGACGATTACTCCGGGAAATTCTACGATTGCTCGAGCGTCACTCCGTCGGGCGCGGACACGGGCGTCCGCTAAATTAAGGTAAGAGCGAGCGAGCGCGAACGCGGCGGGCGGGCGGCGCGGGCGGCGCGGGCGGCGCGGGCAGCGCGGGCGGCGCGGGCGAATTGAGAGAGCGGGCGGCGCGGCGGCGGCGCCCGGCGGGCCCTACCCCTAACGCGGTACACCTCTCCAGCGGCCCTAACGCGGTACCCCTCCCCCGCGGACCCTACACGACACTAACGCGACACCCTCCCCCGCGGACCCTACGCGGCCCTAACGCGGCACCCCTCCTCTCGCGTGATGTCATCCCCCTCCCCGCGTGACGTCATCCCCCTCGCCCCTCGAATACCCCCTCGCCCCTCACCCCCCCCCTCGCATGACGTCATCCCTCTCCCCGCGTGATGTCATCCACCTCGCCCCTCGAATACCCCCCGCCCCTCACCCCCCCCCCCCCGGAGCTCCCGATCCAGTACCGGTATATTATCACTACTGCTTTGCTAAATAGTCGCTCGCTTGGTGCAGAAGTTCCGACGATAGATAAATACTTTATAGCTATTTTGTACAAATCCGCATATACCATCTTCACTTGATGCTAATAAGCTAAAGGATCATCCGTTCTTTGGATTAGAGTTTGATTTAAAAATTGTCTCAGCTCGACAGGAACGCCTCCAGGTTCATCGGAAGGTCTGGTAGTAGAAGTTACTAATTCGTCATGAATATTCCAGAAGTTGTCATTATCATTTACTACAGGAACTCTATTATGTGACTCATTCAAACTAGTTGCTACATCAAGTCTAGCTTTCATCAGTTTACATATTTTTTTGATAGTGATTGAAACTGACAGAGGACTTCGAAAATGAAGTTTTTTAAACCGTGGATCCAATATAGTTGGTATCGTGAGAAGTTCATTTTTTTCAATATTTGATTCATCTGAATAAAATCGTTCAAATATTTGATTTTTAATATTTTGTTGTAACATTTTACCAGTTTCCGTACTTGGCAACGACTTTTCCATAGTTCTCGCTAAACAATTAACAATAGGAATAATTCTGCTGCATGTCACATATCCATCACCAGACATTTCCACTATAATTTTTTCTAATGGCGATAAAATTGTGACTATTTCTTTAACTATCTGTATTTCTCCTTGCGTTAACATTTCTGGTCTTGGAAATCGTATCAAGATTGTATTAACGTACTCTGTCAGTACCAAAAATCGAGAAAGCATGTAGTACATCGAGTTCCACCGAGTTTCACATTCTTGTATTAGTTTTAGTACAGTCCCTTCTTTCTTGCCATCTTTTATCTGAAGTTTTCTCAGTTCGTCAGCTGCATTTACACTGTGTTTAAAAAATGTTACTATAGCTTTTACTTTATCTACGACCGTTTTTAATTCAAAAGTCGTTTTAATAGAATTAGTTACAACTAAATTAATAGTATGCGCAAAGCACGGTAAATGTTTTCGTAATCCAAATGAATTAATGACAGCTCTTACAATATTTGCACCGTTATCTGTAACAACAGCTGTTACTTTGTGTTTGTCAATCACCAATTCATCACAAAATTCATCTAATATATCATTTAAATATTCAGACGTGTGACTGTTTTCTAGAGCGCGAACTCCAATTGTCACGGATTGAAATTGATTATTTGAATCAGTGTAATGCGCTGTCAATCCGAGAAAACTTTTAGTATTAAATGTATCTGTCCATACGTCAGTAGTAAGGACAAAGTGTTCAATATTTACGAAATCGGCTTTCATTTTAGTACTTATGCATGCATACTTATCGTCCATAAGTTTAGTAATTGTAGTACGCCCGGGCAACTTGTAAAGCGGAAGAGCTAATTTTGCAAAATATTTGAATCCTTCATTTTCGGTTATCGATAAAGGAAAATTATCTTTTGCGATCATATATAACAATCCGTTCGTTATTTTTGAAGCGGTTGTACCACCATCTAAAAATAAGTGTAATATCGTAAAAAAACAATGTTTTTCTCACTACGCAATATTCTTAATAAGGATCAAAGATCAAAGACATATGTTTAATAAAACATCGGAAAGGTTACCAGCATAGTCACTAATTTTTTTGAAGGCACTGGCAATTGGAAGTTGTTTTTTGGTAGGAACAATGTTATGAACAGGAGATTTGGAGCAATCTATGGAAGCAGACTGAGATTTGCTTGGTGATCCACTTGAACTAGCACCGTTGGCGCTAGGTAAACGTAAGACTTCATCAAAGTAGTCATCATCGAGATCATTATCAAGATCATTATTGCAGGATGTAGAAGGAATATTTGGTTTCTTGGCAGGAACAGGAGAATCCGTCTTTAAGAAACTTGGATGCTTTCTCTTTATGTGGTTGGATAGATTAGTGATGTTACCATAGTGTCTCAATGTATTGCTACAAATTGTACACCGTGACGAAATGCTATCTTGTTTATTAAAATATTCCTTTATTGCACACGTTTTTTTTGTCCGTTTAGACATATTTATAAAGACTCTGTACCTAAAATGATAAATTCTGTTATAGAATTTTATATTTTTAAGTAAGTATGCCCGTGCCATAAGAAATTAGAATTACAATCGCGCGCGCGCGCATGACAGGCCTGGACAACTTCGAGCTCCGGACGCTCCGGTGCTCCGGAGCTCGAAGTTGCCAAGACCTGATATATGACGAAACTAAAAACATGACATGAAACATGTATCTTTTACATATATCAGTAATAAATTTTATACTATGTAACAGATCTTATAGACTATAAATATATATTTATATTCGTAAATCTAAAACGCTTACTTTGCACACTTTCACTTTGAACGAGATATGACCGTTATGACGAATTGACGATGACAAATTCGAAATACTATCAAAGACTGCCAACTTCGAAATACTATCAAAGACGACAAAGACTGCCAACTGTCAGTCCTCCTGGCTATAAAGCGGGGAGCACTGCATAACGCCTAAGGGTTGGTTTATAATAGCCGTAACCGTTAACTTAGGCTGGTGCCGTAAAAGTTGGAAGATAGGAAACCCGTACTACCGTTTATAATCCAATTATAAACGGTAGTACGGTTTTCCTATCTTCCAACTTTTACGGCACCAGCCTAAGTTAACGGTTACGGCTATTATAAACCAACCCTAAGGCCCAGTTCAACAGTGGCTAGTTAGCTTAACTAGTAGTTAAGTAGTGATGCCAACCACTGAAAACCAAATTCGGTAAGCTGTTTACAAGGTTAGATTTTGACAAGTTGTTCGGTAAGCTGTTTACAAGGTTAGATTTTAACAAGTTGCATTTTCGCAAGATACATAAGTGAAATATTGAAAATAAGATTTGGTAAATAAATGTGATTTATTTTTACTATATTTAATATTCTTATTCTATTTTTTCATGATTATATTAGCAGAGGTATATATTATTGTTTGATTACTTATTGTTTTTTGTTGTTAATAAAAATAGGAAATAACATTCTGAGAGTGCTGCAATATAACGTCATATCAAAATGTAAGTCAATAGTCAGTTTCAATTGTATTTTGGAGAAACAACATAAATGTATGTAAAAATTAATTTGTAACAAAAAATTTGAAAACGTATATTTTTTAGTATCAGCATGCAAAGACTGTGGGATTTATTATATGATGAGGATGACGAGGAAATGGAGCAAGGCGCAAAAGTTCCAAGAATTTTGCAATTACAACATAGGATTGGACTGCGCATCAATTATTTTGAGGAATTAGATGAGAATGCATTCGTTGATCGTTTCCGATTATCAAAGCAGTGTTACTATGTTGCTCAATAGGATTCATTACCAATTAGAACATTTTAATAACTGGTATGTATATAAAACTATAAACATATGGCTCTATGATAAAATGCTTGAAAAGTATTTGACTTAATGATTTATTATCTTCAATAATGATATTTATTATCTTATATATAAATAGGAATTATGCCATTTCTCCAATGATCCAGTTACTGGTTGCACTGAGATTCTACGCAACTGGATTATTTATTATCACGGTGGGAGATTTCTGCGGAATAAGTAAAGCTTCGGTTCATACGATTGCGCATCGCGTTTCCCCAGCAATTGCAACTTTGAGTGAGGATTTTATTAGATTTCCTGCACAACCTGACCAAATACGCAGAGCTCAAAGGGAATTTGTTGACGTTTCTGGCTTCATTCGAGTCATAGGAGCTATAGATTGTAAGCACGTACGAGTCCAATCATATGGTAACTAAAAACATTCATATATATGTATCGCACAATGATTTATATTTTATTAATACATTTAATTGAATTTTTGTTTTATTTGTATCAGGTGGAGAAAACGCAGTTATGTCAAAATAGAAAGGGCTACTTTTCGATAAATGTGCAAGCTGTGGTAAATGCACGATTAGAAATTATCGACATTGTAGCGCGCTGGCCTGGAGCGACTCATGACTCCACCATATTCAATAATTCGCGAATAAAAGCTCTATTTGAAGCTGGGAGATTTGGTGATGGAATTTTACTTGGAGATTCCGGTTACCCAAATCTGCCCTATCTTATGACACCTCTGAATAATCCAGTGACACCTGCTGAACAATTATATAATGAAGCTCAAATTCGCACACGGTGTGTAGTAGAACGCGCATTTGGCATATGGAGTCGAAAGTACTCAACATCGGTTCTCGTTTCTTTACTGTTGAACGAGCATTACCAGTAATTGTAGCGACCGCGGTACTACATAACATCGCAAGGCAAGTTAAGCCGCCAGATCCACTGATCAATGAAAATGTGTACGATGAGATACCACAGATTCGCGATATGGATTTGCCTGGCAAAAGGGATGATGCGAGACGACATATGATAGACAATTATTTCCAGAGGTAATCATACTATACAATTGATATAGCATAAGTATATATTTTTATTTTTATTTTTGTTTAATCAAAGATATTGTGAAATAACGCATTGATAATTTTTTAGCTTATTATAATGAACAAACGGAGACGCAGTCATATGGAAAACCTGTTTCCTATTAACAAAACACATATATTTTAAGTATTAAAAAAATATATATATACGCAATGACAAGAATAAAAAAATAACTTAATATACGTCATTGATTGCACAAACGTTGTTTTTCTATTTCTATTAACACAGCTCAAAATTATTATCGTGAAATATTATATTACGAATCTAACAATAAATATATATGCGTAATCAATGACAATAAAAAAAAATATTATAACTTAATGTATCATTAATCGCACAACCACTAACGTTTCTATTGACACAGCCCACAATTATTGCTGCTTAGCTTCAATGTTCTTCAGCATTAACTTTGCTAGCCCTGTTTTTACTTCCATAAGATTCAATGTTTCTTCGTTGGAACTGCTTATTGACTAGACCGTTTTTGGATGCTTATATTTACACTGGATACCTTTTCTTGCATTGGAAAGCGGGGGACTGATGATTGTTTTCAATTTTTGAGGATTATATTCCACCCAACTGTTCAATTCTCCGCTTTTTACTAAATGCTGATAATTTTTGTATCATTAAAATAGTGTAAGTTTCTATATGTAAAACAACAATAAACAAAAATATTATATGATATTGACAAACCTGAAAAACACCTGTATGATTTGGATCATCATTCTCCATATCACTATCTAGTAGATTTATTACAGTTGATGTTGATGGTGTTCCTACATCATTCGATTTGGGTGTTGGTTTGTCAGAATCGAACGGATTGATCAATCCATCGATGGATGGCCCAATTACTTCGTAAATGGCATCGGCCACAACATCAGTCACAATATTTGAGGATCCACCACCTAACAAATATATGTGATAAAAAGAAATTCCTAAATAATTGAATGTTAATTAAATTACCTGTGAGATATGTTTCTCTTTTATTTTTTGCATACAACTTCTTGGCGTCCTTTTTAGCATTGATCCAGAAGTATTTTATGTTTCCTAATTCGCGAGGGCAACAGTTGCTTTGCTGATTATACTTGTCTAATATCTTCAGCCAAGCCTTTTCTTTGTCTCTAACACTCACAGCATCAGTTCGCTTATTTTCTATTATAAATTTGTATTTTTTTATTAATGATACAAGTACCAGTTTCTCATCTTGAGAAAAATTTGGTATTCGGTGCTGGTATGTTTTGATATCCATTTTCGTTAAGTATGCGATGAGATATCGTAATGAGAACAAAGCTGAAAATTAATTATTTTAATGATCAATATATATGTATATATATTTTCAATATTTTACTTATGTATATATTTATTTTTAATATTTCACTTATGTATTTTGCGAAAATGCAACTTGTCAAAATCTAACCTTGTAAACAGCTTACCGAATTTGATTTTCAGTGGTTGGCATCACTACTTAACTACTAGTTAAGCTAACTAGCCACTGTTGAACTGGGCCTAAGGGAATGAACCAATCACAGTTTTTCACTTCCAGAAAGAAATGTCATTTCCTTATGCATTATGCGCTATGCAGATGTCTGTGCTCTCCGGATCCCCGGCCCCCGCTTTAACCTTTCGATTCGATTTAAGCTGAAAATAAATTGATTCAACGATAAATCGTCATTTCAAGAATCGGTAAAAAATCGATTTTTGATTCTAAAAAAGAAGCGATTCTCGATGAATCGATAAAGAATCAGGCATCACTAGTCGAAATGCCGATCAACAAACTTGGTATATTCGGGCAGAGCAGAAACGCGTCTAATGCCGTTTCTTATCATCAGTGGAGCGGATTAATGAGAAATTTCGTGCGCGATAACGCTCGGTGTTGCACCGCTACGGACTTTGACGCAAAGTCGCGTAAAATTCGTCATGTGGCGCAACCGGAGGCTGACGACGACGCAGCTAATAAACTGTATGTAGAACAGAGCGTTAAGAGTTTGAGAGACGAAGCGGAAATCGAGAAGCATCGTAAAACGCAATTGGAGACAGAATTCGAAACGAACCTTAGACTTCCGAGAGATAGCGTTAAAATTTCGAGAGATCGGTTGGAGGAAATCGAAACGAATCTGATCGCGCTCAAACGAGAGTCGTTCGAGGCACATATCTTTCGATTGATGAAACATGAGTAACGATGGATAGCGGTAAACGATCCAGGAAAGGCTACGGAAGGTTAACGAATGACGACAAAAGGCGGCGACCGGTTCAGGAACGGCTCAGGAACTGTTACGAGTGGTTCAGGAACGGCTGTAAACGGCAATGAGCAGAAATAAACGACAAGCCGACGACGAAGAACTGAAAGAACCGCTATTGAGCGACAAGGAACGGAAATAAATGGCTATTGATTGGTTAAAGAAAAAAAAGTTAGAGATATAATATAATTACTGTGCGCATATTATTTACGCGTCGACCAGTCGCGCCGCTAAAAACATGACATCGTCGAAATCCGATGGACGTAAAAATATCGAGAAGCGACGACTCGTCGAGGAACTGCACGCACCGGCAAGAAGAAATTTTCCCCGAAGACGCGTTATCGTGCGTGGGTACGACGACCTGTGGCAGGCTGACATCGTCGAGATGCGTCCGTACTCGCGTTTTAACAGAGGCTACCACTACATACTTACGGTCATCGATGTACTGAGCAAGTGCGCGTGGGCTGTGCCACTCAAGAGTAAAGGCGGAAGCGAGACAGCTGACGTTATCGCTAAGATAATTCGAGACAGAAAGAGGTGCCCGAAAAACTTGCAAACCGATATGGGGAAGGAATTTTACAACGCCGACGTGCAACGTCTCATGAGAAAACACGGCATCAATCATTATTCTACATATTCGGTGATGAAGGCATCGGTCGTCGAGCGATTCAATCGCGCGTTGAAGAACGACATGTGGAAGATGTTTACGCTCAATGGGACTTACAAGTGGGTCGACGCGTTATCGCGACTCATATCGGATTACAACTCGCGCAAGCATCGAACAATCGGCGTGCGGCCCGTCGAAAAGGGTTACACACCTAATTGGACGACCGAGGTGTTCAAGATCGTCAAAGTGCAGCGTACTAATCCCGTAACCTATCTACTCAAGGACTATAGAGGATAATCTATCATCGGAGGATTCTACGAGCACGAGCTGCATCGCGCAGCTTATCCGGACGTGTATCTCGTGGAGAAAGTACTTCGCAGGAGGGGTGACGAGGTTTATGTGAAATGGCTGGGATTCGACGGATCGCACAATTCTTGGATAAACAAGGACCATGTGATTTGATTTATAAAGACATTTATGTTTTACTGTATAAAAAATATGTAGAACATAAAAATATGAAATACATACAAGTATAAAATATAAGTATAAAATATATGTATAAAAAATATAAAAATAAAATATAAGTATAAAATGTGAAATACATATAAGTATAAAATATAAAATACATTTAAGAAAAAAATATGTAGAAAATGAAATATGAAATACACAGAAGTATAAAATATGAAATATTAAATCAATATCTTTATTAATATCCCATCCAATATAAAATGTTGCAAACATACATCCAATATCTTTATTAATATCATGTCCAATATAAAACGTTATATTTCATACATTACATACATTGTATACATTATGTTGCATACATTATGTTATATTACATACATTACGTTATATTGAATACATACATACATACATACATACATATATTCATACATACTTACTTACTTACATTACGTCATATGACGTTATATTGCATACATTACGTTTTACGTTACGTTATACGTTATATTACATACATACATACATACATACATACATACATACATAAATACATACATTATATGTCTACATTATATACATTATATACATTACGTTACAAGGGTATTCGATAATGTCCCCACGGTAACATATCGATCGAATCCGGTACGATGTACCGCTTGTCGTCGTACGGACTCAGAGCGATTTTCGTCTCAGACACTGTACGCACTTCGTGCTTCGATCTTATACACGACTGGCGACAAGTAATTTCAATCTCGTCGTTCAGACATCGCGTGTAATCGTCGAACGTTATAGTACGCGCTACGACGTTACTCTTGACACCTTTTGCTTTCTTAGTGTTTTTTTTACCATCGACTCACAAGGCGTACATTTTCGCCCTGAGTCCGACGAATTCTGTCATGATCGCGCCGTTATTTTCATCTTTTATCAAGCCCGGCACCTTCTTGTTTTTAAGCTGTATACCGTACGCGTTGTCGACCGGGTAATCGCTCGTATAAAATCTAGCGATATCGCGTTTCACGTTCTCGTACACATCCTCGCACTTCATATGATAGATCAAACTGTCCGTGGCGGTGTACATAATTTTACACTTGTCGCTATACAGAGGAGACATGTACTCGTGATGAAATTCGTACAAACATGTTTTGGATATGTCGAGGATGCACATGCCCACGTAGTTCGGTTTGTTAAATTTCACCTCGAGTTTGCGCATTTCTATTGCAACCAAATTTTCCGAAAGAATACCTCTACTTTGGAAATTTGGTTTCGCGATCATTGCCTCCGCGCCGTATCTACCCTCCCAATGAGTCACGAGTCGCACGTGATTACGCACGTTCTCCATCATTTTACCAAATACCGCGTTATTCATCAACTTGTATAAATTTTTCTCGAAATCGTTTGTCGCACGCGTTCTAAACCGGGTGTTTAATTCGATGTAATCGCGCAGCCATGGAAATTGAGCGAATTGCAATACGCGATGTATCTTTGTGACGCGAAGGCCGTGGCGCCTGCATCGCTGAAAGTTGCGATACTGTATGACATAGCGCAATATCCCGAGATCTGACTTTTTTGAAGCTGTCAAGCTTGTGCTCGATTTAACGTACTTTATATTAAACGGAGTCATCCATTGTTCGGAACCCGACTCCTTAATTCGTGCATAACGAATATTCTATAAAAGTTTAGCCTTGGTAAATGCTCGAAACGCGCTTATAAATAGCGCGTTTCTCGGAAAGCCGCCTTGTTTTGTCACGATATCGATTTTCCGACTCTCACCTCTGTTTCGAGCAACCGAGCGACGTAAACACTCGGGACAGAGGAGATTCGAGGAAAACAGCTGATCGGTCGTCGACCCGAGCTGAGCTGTCAAGTATATAATATTTCGCTATGCTCACCGGGTCGACGCCCGATTAGCCAAACACAATTTTTCGGAGAGTCCGGGGGAAGAATTTTCTCGAAAGGCTCGACGATAAAAACCCCCGGACCTCCGCGCGCGTTTGCACTCGATCCGAGATTCCGAGGTGACAGTACGACTCACAGTTGCGATTCCGAATTCTATTATCGCGTTCTGCGAACTTATTCACGCGCGTCTACGCCCGCGTCGCTCCGTTTCGCGGAATACAAGAAGCTCTCGCTGCTTGCGAAAAAAAAGAGACTGTAAATACTTATCCTTCGTATACCCGCGCATTGGTCTGTCAGACCGACGATTTACGTTTGGCTTATTTTTTTTTTTAACAAAAGACGCCAGCGCTTCGGGCTCACTGCTAGCTGCATGATTCATGGCTAACTTCAATTCAGTGCGGCACGAGCGTTCGTGCATACAACACGTATACTCGTACACGACACCGATCGGTCTGTTAGACCGACGCGGGTATAGGTGTCACAATTTTTGGTAATATTGTTTCTTACCAATGGCTGTAATAAAAGACTGTTATTAGCTAATAAAAATAAATATTATCAATAAAACTTTGTTTGATATGTTTTAACACATTCTCAGCTAATAGTTAACTTAATTTTATGATGACATGTTACTAAAAACATGCTAAAATGGACCTAGGAATCTCGGTGTCACAGACCGTGCGCGGGTATACGTGTTACACTATTTGACGCGGGTATACGAAGGTTAAATATATATTTCTCAAGTTTTTAATTATAGACTTTGTTTAAGGAAATTGACTTTATTTTCGCTGCAAAACCCTTCTCATTCCCTTTCCTAATTCATTCGCGCACATCCATCAACAAACTTATGGTAGTCTCATGGGTTTCCCGTTGTCTCCAAAAGCAGCAGATATTGTAATGCAAGATCTGGAAGCAAAAGCATTAAGTACTTTGAAATTCATCCCTTCTTTTTATGTAAGATATGTTGATGATGTGGCAATGGCTGTTCCCTCAGACTCTTGTACTGACACTCTCGAAATTTTTAACTCCTTTCATCCTAGGATCCAATTCATGGAAGTCGGTGAGAACGACAGTCTAAATTTTTTGGATGTTACTTTAATACGCAGTAAAAACCATTTGATTTTTGATTGGTTTCATAAATCTACGTTTTCGGGGAGATATCTAAATTTCTTCTCGATGCATCCCGTCTGTCAAAAGAAGGGTACTATTATCGGTCTGATTGACAGGGTTTTTTTGTTGTCACACCCGAATTTTCACGGGAGAAATATGGAACTGGCTATCCAGATACTGTTAAATAATGGCTATCCGTTAGATTTCATATTTAAAGTATTTCGCGAACGCCTTAAATACCTTTTTACGTGTGATAAGAAAGATAAATCGAATAAAAACCAGAGTGACCCTAAGATTCTTTTTTTCCCAATCCCGTATATTCAGTCAATAACAGAACAATATAAAAACATAACTAAACATCTGGATGTCAAACTTTCATAATATAGTCTTAATAAAATGAAAAATTTCATAAAAGTACATAAAGACACCCTCCCTGATTCATCGCGTTGTAATGTGGTATACAAGATTAATTGCATCAATTGTGATGCATCATATGTGGGCCAGACGGGAAGAAAATTGCAGACGAGAATAATGGAGCATCAGTCGAACATTAGAAGGAAAGCTAGGTCTCATTCTGTTTTGACTGACCACAGATTGGAGTGCAATCACGATTTCGATTGGGCTGAGGTTGAGATCCTAGATAATAAACCATATTTTAATAAAAGATTAGTATCTGAAATGATAATTATCAAAAGACAAACTAAAGGTTTAAATTTGCAGACGGACACAGAGAATTTACCGGACATATATCTAAATGTTATTAAAGGTCTTTCCAAACGTTAAATTTGCAATGTTTATTGATCATTTTCGACACTTATGATATGTTTGTTATTCGCCCCTGTATGTAACCGATCATTCTATTTCGAAACACTGAAGTGACAAGCACGTTCGTTCAATCACGTACTGATTTTTAACTTGAACCTTTTGGACAACGCATTGTAAGTTACTGCATATTTGATCTTAACTTGTACGCGTATAGCTTTGTACTCGGCGGATGTTACTCCGAATTTTACCACACAGGTATCATACACGTTACAGTCTAGAATGGACAAGGAGCTGTTAATTTGCCATCTGCCTTTTGAATCTGAGGATACCTGGAAGTACTTCGGAAAATGCATCTGTAAACACTCAAGCGTGAGATGCAATGCGCTAAAGGTTTCTTAACATATAAGACTACGTCTTCTCAATCTGTACCACTGTAAGAGTGCGAAGTTAGGTTTATTTCTGTTTTTAATAACGTTAATCATTACATTTATGATTGCGTTCCGTGATTTTTTTAATTTTTTATTTGACTACGGCAATAATGCGAATTTTTTATCTTTGACTTAAATGCTATTACGCTGAAGAGGACTCAAAAAAAGAGTCAAAACGTTCGTATTATACATGTAAACTAACTTAAATAAAATTTATAATTGCGCACCAACTACCGCGCTTTGGCTCTTAGTGCCTTTTCTAGTATTATTTGGTCCAACATTTTAAGCTTTTAAAATCATTTAATTAATATCGATAATTTCTTTGACTTTCTCTTCTTCCCCTATCCTGTCTACGATATCTTTCGTACCTTTCTCTCCTTTCTCTCTCTTGTCTCTCTCCACGTGGTTTCGTCTGCGTTGCAGTCGTTTTAAGGTTCTCCTTTCCGGAGATATTCTCCTCAGTCTGCGTTGCCGCGTCTTTGCGATTCCTCAACGCTACTCCTGCCTGCGTGCCCTCAGTAATGGTACGGATTGGCGAGAGCGGCAACGGAGATATCAACGGCGGGACCACCCAATCGTACTAAGGCGACAATCCTGAGGAGTCTGGCGGGGTTGTTCCAAGGCTGAAAGGTCTCTTGCGTATCGACCTTGGAGTTGAGGTTCCTAAGTGGTAACGGGGAATCTTTTTAAGAAAAGAGCGATTGGCGCCAAGTATCGGTGAAGAGTGATTCTGGCGTCTAGCGCCTGTAAGCGACTGAGCGCTGGTCAAAAGACGTCTGACGCATGTAAGCGACTGAGCGCTGGTAGTTTACCTCTGGTGGGCGTTCCAACGCCTATGGCTTCGAGACGCGTCCAGACACCGGAGGGAGCGACTTGTGCCAGGATCCTAGTGAACCTCACCGGGAGTCGGGAGCACCACTCCAGTTGAGCGTTTCTCGCTGTGTGGCGATCGTTTTACTATGGTCGCCGGACGAATCTTAGGGCGCTTGGCGCCGGTTGGCGGCTTAGCGCCGAGAGCTGGTGGATCTACCAGGATAACCTTCCTTTGGCTTGCATACCGCTGAAGAGGAAGCAGGCGAGTCCTTCGGCGAAGCGTCGATTGCGCTATTACCTCTTTGTTCAGGATTGACTCACAATATTTATTAATTTATTATATGTTCAAGATATATTATTATGTAGTCATAATTTATTCATGTAAATTTATGATTCTTTCTCGTTCTGGAATATATCAATTTTCGAGGAATGTCCCGATATATCCCACCCGCGTTCCGAGGAGCGTGCGACGCGTTCTCAGAATCGTTCGCCAATAAGAGCGTCACGTCACTCCCTCCTTAAGAGAAGATTTTCGGCTGATCGACTGCCGTCGTCGAGACAAAGGCCAGACTAGTTCGATACGTGGAGCGAGTTCTTTGAACCATTTCGTTGCTGAGTCGTTAAACCCGAATATTCGAGAATCTTCGAGAATCGTCGCGAGACACATCGAGTGCGAGTCCTATCGCCGATAGCGCGACCGCGATCAAGTGCCAAGCGAATGCATTCTCGTACTGCATTACCGCCGAGAATTCAGTGGAGAAAGCGATAATTTCAAACAGACAATTATAAATCAAATCGCTCCGATTATTCGACAGCGCGCCGTGTTCCGAATGTGCGAGCGCTCCAGTGATCTTGCGTCTCGATGGTGCATCGATCGTTTTGCATAAAGACAATCCATAACGCATTTAAGTAGACAATTATAAATTCAGCGATTATAATAAAGAAATTGTTTATCGTTAACAAAGACACTCATTAATTCAAAGTGACCTTCGAATCAACGACTTTTGACATCTGTTCACGCTCCACAGTATCTCGCTCCAACGTAACTTCTCTCTCTCTCTCTCGCACTTTCCTCGTTCCCGTCGCTCTCACCTCTCGCTCTCTCTGAGCGATCCCGGCACCTCACGTTCGTTGCGACAAATCTCGCTCGCGCTCGAACACTCTTCCTCGGGCCGAGAAGGGCGTGGTGGTTGTTCTGAGCTCTTCGTGTTAAGGCCGGCTGGACCGTCGCGGTCAACTGCTACCAAATTACTCGTTCTTCGCCGCAATCGGCCCGTCTTTTATACTGCCAAAGAGCGGTAACAACTCCTGGTTGCTAGGAAACTTTCATCCCTTGAAACTCGCCACCTGTCATCGTGTTGAATTTCGCGCTAATTACTGACTTGAAGTCTTCCGCGCTTGATGACTTGAAATTGTCTCGCGCGCATCGTAAATAATAACTTGACAGTTTCGCGCGTGCCGACGGAGAGAACGTTATCCTGGTGGCTGCGGAGCTGCCATACTTGCAACTGTTCTTTTGAGAGGGTTTCCATGGGGACATCGGCGGATAGAATACCCTTTACGCGATGCGCTAATTCCTCGAGTTCGTTGGAGAACCACGCGACGCAATCTTTATCGCGGCGAAACCGATACATGGATAACGAATCGTCGTACGAGCACTGCACGTAGTACCCGACGCTAAATACCTCGTGACGTTGATAGGCTTACGTGGACGTTCTTTGATCCGCACCCATCTTCTCCAGGGTGCATTCGAAATCGGCGTACATCACGAACGGAAGCCGCTCCTTCCTATTGTAGTTGTGGAAGCTCAGCCATTTGTCGTCCTCGCTCGGACGTCGGATGGCGCAGTCGTTCATCTCACGGCAGTCTACCGTGTGCGATTGCAACTTGTCGCTCGAACTAAAGTAGTGTAGACATCTGCAAGAGAATTTTAAATAAAAATATAAAATATCGTATAATTCGATTTTAAAAATGTATTACTCATTAATCGAAAAAGTATTTCCTATGTTCTTTCCTACTGATTTGTGAGCTCACGAGGCGGAATAGGTTCTTGATTCACGCGAAATGTCCCACGTTGTAGTCTCGCGAGTCTTGCACGTACAGCAAATTGACGTGCTTTTCTCTCTTCCGGTGAGCCGTATCGGTAGAACGTTTAGTGTTTCCTGTCCCTCGATAGTATACACATTGACCGACAAGTCGTTGAATCATTCAAACTTTTTAATCTGACTCAAAGTCATCGGAAACTCAATGTCTTGCAGATTTAACACGGCCGTATAGTGCGGGTACGAGGATTCCCGATATGGATGTTGCTCGACTGGATACAGCGCGGCTACTATTGACCACGCGAAACACGCATTGTCCATGGATTGCACGTTAATCACCGCTCTCTTCGTCATTATCTCTCGCGGTAATTCCAGGTGACACCCCGCGCGCATAGAATCGTACCTGTTGACGCTGACCGTAAGATCGAGTATTCGCGATAACGCCCACCCGCTATCGCACCTTTGGAAATCTTCGAGTTTCGCCAGTATGAGTTCGACAACGTGTCGCTCGTACCACTCGCGCATATCGAATGTACGAAAGAGGCCATAGTTATTCGTGTTCATACTCTTATTGTCACGTTTATCGCCCGTCACAAACTCACCGTTGAACACGGTATTCACTTTCACGGTGTTGTGTATTTTTATAGCGTCTTGCATTCGTTCGAGCACTACACTAGCAGCGTCTTCCAAAAATTGTCGCGGTTTGATATAGTCTATGTTAATCACCGCACCGGTCAGTATACGGCTTTCGAACGCGGCACCGATCTCTCGCCAAACGAGTCTTTCCGCGTTATTGCCGCCGCCACTACTGGTGCCCGTGACCACCAAATCATCACCGCTGTATATGAAACGTCTGTCTAATTGAATTCTCGCACCCTCGAGTAGCCTGATATTCGACACAAAAGAATGCCTATCTCCGGGAAAGAGCCGCGGATGCTTGGCGCGACTGTGCTCTTCGAGCTGTCCAACGACTTCCTCGCATCGCTGCGCCCACGTGAAATACTCGCCCAAGGTAGCGACTTGGTGCGATTGCTCCAACAGTTTTCGAGCAATTTTCTTGAGGTGTTCCATGTTTTTTAAGTTTTTGCACTGTTTTTTAAATCACTTCACACCTCTACGGAGCACTTGCACGTGACTTGCATACTAAACACTTGGCATACAAAAGAAACACCAAGTACCCGCTGTACATTTCTCAGTCGATATATACAGGGTGATTCGAAACAACCTTTTACCGTTGAAAGTACAGATTCGTGACAAAATTCTGAGACAACTTTTCTTCTTGCAAAATTTTGTCCAAAGCTTACTTTCTGAGTTATAATGCAAAATACTTACCCTATCGCTGGCCGAGTACAAGAGGTAGACAGGAGCGGCGCGACTCACCATTAGACGCGGGCGCTTACGTCGGGTGCCCGCTGCGCGATCAGTCGATCGATCAATGGATCGAGCTGCGTCCCAATATTTTCTGCCAGCACAGAAAATCTACAGTTCACATTATGCATAGATTTTCAGAACTGGCAATAACATTGGATAACGATAACCACAATGATACACGCACACACATGCAAGCACGTTCACTCACTCGGGTTACTGTTTTCTTTCACAAACTTCTCTTAAATACACTTAACTTTACACTTTTTACTCACATACTTAAAAATGTGCAATTATTATTAACAATACACAATGAGTCGCTTACCATGTTTACGCAAGCGTTACTTCTGTAGTAAGTTACTGAAATTATCGTTTACGATAATCCACTCCGCGTAAACGGAGGTCTCTGCATAATTCACTCCGCGTAAACGGGAATCTAGCAGAATTATCGTAAATTACTACAGAAGTAATGCTCGCGTGAACGTGGTAACTGTCAACTCGCTGTGTTTATTGTTTACAACAAGATGCACTGTTATCCTTTGAGTGTAGAAAGGTGTAGAGGTGCGCGCCATCTCTAGGTTACCGACGCGTATCTTTCCGGGAAACCGATCCACGATACACTCGGTTCGCTACTATCAGACTAGCACTGCACTACGTTACACTGTCGAGTGTAAATGTCCGATTGCATGGTTAATGCCTCAGAATTTTAAACACGGAATTCGCGCTTTTTACTTCGTTTCCGGAAAAAATATTGTTGCAAATTCTCTGAGAGATGTTCCTCGTAATAAAATATTTGGTTGCCCTAAAAAGGGCAGATTTGTTATCATTATAATAAATGTTCGAAGTGGCCACCGTTCATCTCGATGCAAGCTCTCATGCGTCTCAATAGGTTTCTTGGAATCTTCTCCATAATGTCGTCTTCGATAGTCCAAATGGCATTGTGGAGCTTGTCATTTAATTCTTCCACGTTCTCGGGAAGCTTTTTGTAGATCATTTCCTTGCAGTATCCCCACAGGAAGAAATCTAATGGATTGAGGTCCGGAGATCTTGCGGGCCAACGTATCGGGCCATATCGGCCCATCCAACGCTCGGGAAATTGCCGATTCAAATATTCTGTGACCACTCTTGCGTTGTGTGGACCAGCACCATCTTGTTGAAATATTATTCTTCCTCTGTCCGCCAGTGGTATGTCTTCTAAAAATTCTGACAAATTGTCTTCCAAAAATTGCAAGTACGATGCGCCATTTAAGATGTCAGGAAGGATAACTGGGCCCAGGATTTTCGTGCCCATTATCCCAGCCCAGACATTTATTTTCCAGCAAACTTGAAAATTTCTAACTCGAGTGACGGTAGGATTCTCGTCGTTCCACACATGCATATTGTGCGAGTTGAAAATTCCTTCCCGTGTAAATAGCGATTCATCGCTGAATATTACACGAGAAGGAAATTCCGGATCGTCATCTACTCTCGTTAGAAAATCTTCACAGAATATTCTTCTATTTTCATAGTCTTCGTCTCGTAAGTCTTGCACGCAGGTGTAGTGATAGGCGTGCAATTTCTCTTCCTTCAGAGTTCTCTGGACAGTGGAATAAGACAATCCGTGCTCTCGAGCAATAACACGAATACTTTTTTCGGGTTCTTCCTCGACAGCACGAAGGATTGTCTCGACATTCCGCACATTTTTTGCATCGCGATTTCTACCGGTGTCTTTTTTTTTTCGGTAAGACGCTGCCGGTCTCGTGCAATTTTGAGCCGCCGCAAGTATAACGGGGGCCGACGGATGTTTTTCTCGGTTGGGGTACAACTCGGCGTATCGTCTAGCAGCAACGGCAACCTGACCGTGGCACTCTCCGAGTGCCATCAGCATATCGTAGTATTCTTCGTTTGTGTATGCTGCCATGTCTCGTCCTCTTGGCTCTTCTAATAATCGAGGGATTATTGACGCAGGAATTGATTGTTTCATCCTATTTATACGATCTTCTTCGCGGGGGGTCGATATCCCCTCCCGCGCCCCCTCGACAAACCATCGGTTTCGCGCGTGGTGCGCGGGTGTCGCGTGGCGCGTGGGCACCACGCGATTCGCGAAACCGATGATTTGTCGAGGGGGCGCGGGAGGGGATATCGACCCCCCGCGAAGATCGTATAAATAGGATGAAACAATCAATTCCTGCGTCAATAATCCCTCGATTATTAGAAGAGCCAAGAGGACGAGACATGGCAGCATACACAAACGAAGAATACTACAATATGCTGATGGCACTCGGAGAGTGCCACGGTCAGGTTGCCGTTGCTGCTAGACGATACGCCGAGTTGTACCCCAACCGAGAAAGACATCCGTCGGCCCCCGTTATAATTGCGGCGGCTCAAAGATTGCACGAGACCGGCAGCGTCTTACCGAAAAAAAAGGACACCGGTAGAAATCGCGATGCGAGAAATGTGCGGAATGTCGAGACAATCCTTCGTGCTGTCGAGGAAGAACCCGAAAAAAGTATTCGTGTTATTGCTCGAGAGCACGGATTGTCTTATTCCACTGTCCAGAGAACTCTGAAGGAAGAGAAATTGCACGCCTATCACTACACCTGCGTGCAAGACTTACGAGACGAAGACTATGAAAATAGAAGAATATTCTGTGAAGATTTTCTAACGAGAGTAGATGACGATCCGGAATTTCCTTCTCGTGTAATATTCAGCGATGAATCGCTATTTACACGGGAAGGAATTTTCAACTCGCACAATATGCATGTGTGGAACGACGAGAATCCTACCGTCACTCGAGTTAGAAATTTTCAAGTTTGCTGGAAAATAAATGTCTGGGCTGGGATAATGGGCACGAAAATCCTGGGCCCAGTTATCCTTCCTGACATCTTAAATGGCGCATCGTACTTGCAATTTTTGGAAGACAATTTGTCAGAATTTTTAGAAGACATACCACTGGCGGACAGAGGAAGAATAATATTTCAACAAGATGGTGCTGGTCCACACAACGCAAGAGTGGTCACAGAATATTTGAATCGGCAATTTCCCGAGCGTTGGATGGGCCGATATGGCCCGATACGTTGGCCCGCAAGATCTCCGGACCTCAATCCATTAGATTTCTTCCTGTGGGGATACTGCAAGGAAATGATCTACAAAAAGCTTCCCGAGAACGTGGAAGAATTAAATGACAAGCTCCACAATGCCATTTGGACTATCGAAGACGACATTATGGAGAAGATTCCAAGAAACCTATTGAGACGCATGAGAGCTTGCATCGAGATGAACGGTGGCCACTTCGAACATTTATTATAATGATAACAAATCTGCCCTTTTTAGGGCAACCAAATATTTTATTACGAGGAACATCTCTCAGAGAATTTGCAACAATATTTTTTCCGGAAACGAAGTAAAAAGCGCGAATTCCGTGTTTAAAATTCTGAGGCATTAACCATGCAATCGGACATTTACACTCGACAGTGTAACGTAGTGCAGTGCTAGTCTGATAGTAGCGAACCGAGTGTATCGTGGATCGGTTTCCCGGAAAGATACGCGTCGGTAACCTAGAGATGGCGCGCACCTCTACACCTTTCTACACTCAAAGGATAACAGTGCATCTTGTTGTAAACAATAAACACAGCGAGTTGACAGTTACCACGTTCACGCGAGCATTACTTCTGTAGTAATTTACGATAATTCTGCTAGATTCCCGTTTACGCGGAGTGAATTATGCAGAGACCTCCGTTTACGCGGAGTGGATTATCGTAAACGATAATTTCAGTAACTTACTACAGAAGTAACGCTTGCGTAAACATGGTAAGCGACTCATTGTGTATTGTTAATAATAATTGCACATTTTTAAGTATGTGAGTAAAAAGTGTAAAGTTAAGTGTATTTAAGTGAAGTTTGTGAAAGAAAACAGTAACCCGAGTGAGTGAACGTGCTTGCATGTGTGTGCGTGTATCATTGTGGGTATCGTTATCCAATGTTATTGCCAGTTCTGAAAATCTATGCATAATGCGAACTGTAGATTTTCTGTGCTGGCAGTAAATATTGGGACGCAGCTCGATCCATTGATCGATCGACTGATCGCGCAGCGGGCACCCGACGTAAGCGCCCGCGTCTAATGGTGAGTCGCGCCGCTCCTGTCTACCTCTTGTACTCGGCCAGCGATAGGGTAAGTATTTTGCATTATAACTCAGAAAGTAAGCTTCGGACAAAATTTTGCAAAAGGAAAAGTTGTCTCAGAATTTTGTCACAAATCTGTACTTTCAACGGTAAAAAGTTGTTTCGAATCACCCTGTATACTGACGCGCAGACTTTCAAATCACATATGCGGTTTCGACGCGCTTCATTCCTCGTTATATATTTCATCTATCGTCCTTTTCTCTCCTTCAAACTAGAGCATCGCGTATCGTTTCTTCTTCTATCTACTATTCTACTGCATAATGTCATTAGATCGATTGTTTTTTCATATGCGTCGCAGAAAGGTGATATCCCTTAAAGATAATGAGATACACTCGATATATTTATTCCTTCAAAAACATTTAGTTACTAAATGTTTTTGAAGGAATAAATATATCGAGTGTATCTCATTATATCAGAGGCTTAAACGTTGAGTTCTGCTTACGCGCTATTTTGTCTACAAATTCGAGCAGCCGGACCTTGGCGCTCGCTTTGTAATACGCGATACAATAATCGAATGGCGTCGCGAAATATACCCCGATAAACAAGTCTTCCTAGAAAAATAATGAACAAGACACCGCGACGGTTACATCATCCTCATCGAGATAAACATTTTTTTATTGCGATAAATATTACCACATGCCCCGGTAGTCGAATTGGTTAAGACGCCCGAACGGAATGCGGGAGATTCCAGGTTCGAACCCTGGCTGGGGTAATATTTTTCGCAATAAGTTTTTACAGTGATTTTAATATTAATCGATATCGATTTAATTAGGGAAGGGACAGGGAATTTTTAATGTTCCAATGATAGCTGTGTTTAAAAGCCGACAAATAATCGGCGCGCAGTTAATATGTTGGAAACTTACGGAATATAATTTAATCAGTTTGATTAAAAATACGCACTAAGTACCGCGTTTGACTCTCATGGCCAATTATATTGTATTTAAACATTTTTTATCTCAGATATTTAATCGCGGATATTTTATCTTTAATCCGCCTGAACAATGCGTTTGTTTTGCAATAAGCGACGCCATAACCGAATGACGCAGCAAAACATGTCCCAACACGTTCACTCGAAACCCTGATATACAGCTTTTCTCAGAATGCGTTCTAGAAGCATTAATCTCCCACCACCATCACGTCATAGTTTTAACAAGTAGGAGGGTTTTGCCGCGTATATGCTCGGTTAATTTTTATGCGATCGACCAGTCTTGCATCAGCCGCTTGTACAAACAGTCGACTTGTCATAACCGAGAGTGAAAACGTATTCCGCTGAGGGAAGCAGCAGCAACAGCGGTATCAGTGGTGGCATATGCATGAATTATTACGTGCCGATTCCCGATGCTGAAACCCCATCGAATCAGCGTAATACGTACCCGAGAAAAAATGATTAGATATAATCATATATAATTATATCTGGTATATATATAATTATATATAATTATATATGTTTTTATATAGGGTCATATCTAATTATACATGGTCACATGTGCAATCAGTGGTCCCACATACAACCAGATATAGCATTATATCTAATTGTATATAAATGTATGTGAAGCCAGATATAATGATATGTAAGTAGTGTATTCTACATATAACTAGATATAGTATTATATAAAACTATATATACAGTCATATATAGCCAGATATATTAAAGTGAATAATCTGGTCCTATATACAACCAGATATAGCACTATATCTAGTTGTATATAAATGTATGTGAAGCCAGATATAATGATATGTAAGTAGTGTATCCTACATATAACTAGATATAGTATTATATACAACTATATATACAGTCATATATAGCCAGATATATTAATGTGAATAATCTGGTCCGATATACAACAAGATATAGCACTATATTTAATTGTATATAAATTTATGTAAAGCCAGATATAATGAGATATGGGTAGTGTACCCTACATATAACTAGATATAGTACTATATACAACTATATATGCAGTCATATATAGCCAAATATATTAATGTGACTAATCTGGTCCTATATACAACCAGATATAGCACCATATCTAATTGTATGTAAATGTATGTGAAGCCAGATATAATGATATGTGAGTAGTGTACCCTACATATAACTAGATATAGTATTATATACAACATAAGAAGCATTTATATCTTCGTAAATTATATATGATTATATATAATCATATATGAACACATATTACATTTTTAATTTTGGATTATCCGATAGATGGCATCCGTTGGGATCTGTTTCTCGTATTTAAAATTTGACCAACAATGGTATAAGAACGGTGTCAAGAGACACGACAGAGTCTCGCGCCAAGTGATATAAATCACGTGGCATAACTTTTGTATTAGTTATATTGTGAAGTCTACTCTTTACTCTTATAATAAAGTGGCACACTTTTAGTAAATAAAACCCAAAAAGCCTAATTTTATTATATATAATTATATATGGTTATATAATTATATGTGGTTATATATAATTATATACAATTATATCGGCCCATTTTTTATATCTAATTATATCTAAAGCCGATTTTATATAATTATATGTGATTATATCTAATCATTTTTTCTCGGGTAAGTATTACTTTGCATAAATTTTTTTAAAACCTATTTTTCCGTAAATCATTTATCTATTTTATTTTTGAAGTGAAACTTCTATGGGCACGGGGGGTGATTCGGAACGGAAGTCGTCAAAAGCGTAACGGAAGTCCGTCAGATCCGCGCGCCACGAAAGTACGTCACGAAAAGTTGCAACTTTTAATGGGAGTGATTCGGTGCGGGGGCGAGTCACGAAAGTCCGTCAGATCCGCGCGTCACAGAAGTACGTCATGAAAAGCTGCAACTTCTAATGGGAGTGATTTGGTGCGGGCGCGTCACGAAAGTCCATCAGATCCGCGCGTCACGAAAGTACGTCATGAAAAGTTGCAACTTCTAATGGGAGTAATTCGGTGCGGGCGCGTCACGAAAATCCGTCACAAAAGTTCGTCACGAAAGTCCGTCACCAAAAAAAAATATACGCGCGGCAGAAGTGAAACTTCTTAGCTGTGAGGAATAGGATAGTGTATTGTTTATGGTATCTGAATTAATGCCTATGTAATTCAGAAATCAAATTTTAATTATAAATTAAAGCCGATGCAATTCACAAATAA
Organism: Leptothorax acervorum; assembly: GCA_035220615.1. NCBI lineage: Eukaryota > Metazoa > Arthropoda > Insecta > Hymenoptera > Formicidae > Leptothorax > Leptothorax acervorum. The sequence goes on from JASTWQ010000303.1 coordinate 201,249, forward strand.
AAATTAATTTGTGAATTAAAGCCTATATAATTCACAAATCAAATTTTAATTAAGAAAGTGATGTTTCAAGTTATGAAAAAAATTAGCCCATATATAATTATATACATATAAATATAACAGTTGGCAACAGTTGGCCCATATATATACATAAATGTAACAACTGTTATTAGAATTGGTAAGCGGTGAGTACTTTAATTCGAAAAAGGTATAAATTTTTCGATTAATAATATAAATTGACACACATACAGGCACTATATGATGTTGTACTATATGATGTACTATATGATGTTGTACTTTATAGATACGCTAGCTTTTAGGCACGCGCTATAACATGCAAGAATTTGCGTGTGGCCTCCACGCGCGGTGGAAGTAAAACTTCCTAGTTGTGAGAAATAAGATAGTATCTCGTTTATAGTATCTGAATTAAAGCCTGTGTAATTAACAAACCAAAATTTTAAATATAAATTAAAGCCGACGCAATTTACAAATAAAAATTGATTTGTGAAATAAAGCCTGTGTAATTCACAAATTAAATTTTAATTATAAATTAAAGTCGATGCAATTCACAAATAAAAATTGATTTGTGAATTAAAGCCTGTGTAATTCACAAATCAAATTTTAATTATGAATTAAAGCCGATGCAATTTACAAATAAAAATTGATTTGTGAATTGAGGCCTGTGTAATTCTCACAAATCAAATTTTAATTGTAAATTAAAGCCGATACAATTCACAAATAAAAAAAAAATTTGCGTGTGGCCTCCACGTGCGGCAAAAGTGAAACTTCCTAGCTCTGAGGAATAGGATAGTATCTTGTTTATAGTATCTGAATTAAAGCCTATGTAATTCAGAAAGCAAATTTTAATTATATGTATATTAAAGCCGATGCAATTCACAAATAAAAATTGATTTGTGAATTAAAGCCTGTATAATTCACAAATCAAATTTTAATGCTTTGTTAAAAAGTTGTAATAATATTTGACACGAAATTTATACGGTGATTTTAATTTTTCAGCGATATTGGTTTGTATTGAAAACAATGGTTCTATTTTGAAATGAAACAATAATAGTAAACACTATACAGGTCGTTGTTACACAGTATCATAGTAATAATAAGAATTTTATTTTTGTTATAACTATTTAATGAAGCATTTTTAAGCCAATGTTTATATAACATTTTTTTCTTATTTCTGCTCATAGAACATTCTACTAAAGTTTTTACGGAAAAACTTGAGACACCCTGTATATATACCACTTTATTATAAGAGAGTAGAGCCATTTTTTCTAAGACGTCATACAGACGTATTTCTAACAAAGTCTGAAAGATGTTTTTTTTTAAGACGTCATATAGACGTATTTCTAACAAAGTCATAGAGACGTCTCTTTTAAGACGTCGTTACAACGTCATTAAGACATGCGTGTTGTGTGGGTTAGTAGCCTAATACCATTTATGAGTAAATACGAGTATTGTTTCTTCCAACTTTAGAAAACGTTGCACCGACTAGGTTTACCGACTTACAACACAGCTCTTGTTGGAGTACAAAAATCTCCTCTTTTTCCCTAGTTAAATCAAAATCCGATTTAAGGGGATCCTAAAGCAAAGGCCGAACTCCGACGATGTCGCTGCTTTACCGTGAAAATTACCGACAAATTGACAAATTTTCGCAAAGCTCCAGGTTTTTTTTGACTGCATGGAATGATAAATCCTTCTCCAGAATTAAAGTATAAACGCAAACGGATAGGGCTGTGATCGATTTTACGCAGAGGAAGAAAGAAAGTATAATGACATTTATATTTACGTTTAGGATGGATACACCGCCAAGGTTAGAGCTGACAAGTCGTGAAAACATCAGCTTTATACACAAATTTGGTAGCTTTCATGCACAATGCAAACAACACGCCGCGTCCGTTGGAGTGTCTACTTTAATTCTGCAAAAGGAATTATAATTCTATACAGCCAATAAAAATCTGGAGCTTTGGTAAATTTTCTGTCTGTATACGCCCGAGATTTCCATGACTAGAGTAAGAAGTACGTCAAGTTTAGTTCCGACATATCACGGTAGAGGGTACTGCAGAGAATCGAGGTCGGTAAATATAAATGTTATTTTATAATTTCTTTCTTTCTCGGCATAAAATCGAACAGTGCCGCATCCGTTTGCGTTTATACTTTAATTCTGGAGAAGGATTTATCATTCCATGCAGTCAATAAAAAGCTGGAGCTGTGCGAAAATTTCGGAACCGACCTTGCGTTCAGCAGACCAAGTCGCTCAATAGCAATCGAACGTGATTGGCTCTTACTTTTAGAACCAACCAATTTATGCGTTTTTACGTTTTTGTATATATATATATATATTCTATATATATACCTATATAAAATAGAATGTCTGTATGTATGTATGTCTGTATGTTCTTCATACACTTTTAAACTATTCGACCGATCTGGACAAACTTTGGCACAGTTACTCTTTACATCCTTGCGCAAAACATAGGCTATTACGGAACCTCGATACCGATCAGCGATTTTATTTCTTGCGTTTTTTTGGGAATTTCGAGAATTTATCTTACTCTTTACATCCTTGCGCAAAACATAGGCTACTACGGAACCTCGATACCGATCAGCGATTTTATCTCTTTTTGGGAATTTCGAGAATTTATCGATTACCGATTTTATCCTTTGGTTTTCCCGGGCGTTCTTTTGGGAATTTCGAGATTGCTTATTCTCATGTAACGTAATTCGTTGTCTTCCGCAAATGCCACATACTTACAATATTTTTTGTAATGCCTGTTGCAAAAGTTCGATTTGAGATTGAAATTAAATTCAAATAAGAAATAGTATTCAGTGAATACCGTAACGAATTGACGTTTTGTCTCGCGTGAATTTCGTTGCGTAAATTAAATTCAAATAAGAAATAGTATTCAGTGAATACCGTAACGAATTGACGTTTTGTCTCGCGTGAATTTCGTTGCGTTTAAGTTTGTTACAAAGCTGAAACTTCAAGTCAAACGAACATAACGCGAGCAGGATTAAAATTGCAAATATAATTAGTTTTAAAATGTGAGTCAGTGATACTAATTGCAAATTGTGTAACAAAAATAGTTTTAAATTATGAGCTTGTATTTGTATTTCTGCGAGTACGGAAGAGTGGGAAGAGCGGAGATTGGGAACGCGAGCGAGCAACGCACGCAATATTTTGAGATAAGTAATTTATAATTTATTAGGGAACGATTTTTCTTCCAAATTCTAATTATCAATTCTCTCTTAGAAAATTATATATAGAACTAGCTGGTTACCCGGGCTTCGCCCGGACGTCGTTTTTCTTAAAACGACTTCATTTGTGTTTCAATATCCATATTGTGGACAAACATAAGGAGTGTGTCGAGTGGTTGATTTAAAGACGATTTAAAATTGGACTGCATAAATGTTTTCTTTCATTGAACATGTCGTAACACCGGTTTTTTTCTAATCGAGTTTCAGAATATTGAGTTATTTCCGCTTTTCGGATATTTCACTTATCGATCAGCGACTTCATTTCTTGGTTTTCCCGGGCGTTTTTTCGGGAATTTCGAGATTGCTCGCTTGCGATGTACATCTATTTGTATTTCTGCGAGTACGGAAGAGTCGGGAAGAGCGGAGATTGGGAACGCGAGCGAGCAACGCACGCAATATTTTGAGATAAGTAATTTATAATTTATTAGGGAACGATTTTTACGTTACATGAGAATAAGCAATCTCGAAATTCCCAAAAGAACGCCCGGGAAAACCAAAGGATAAAATCGGTAATCGATAAATTCTCGAAATTCCCAAAAAGAGATAAAATCGCTGATTGGTATCGAGGTTCCGTAGTAGCCTATGTTTTGCGCAAGGATGTAAAGAGTAAGATAAATTCTCGAAATTCCCAAAAAAACGCAAGAAATAAAATCGCTGATCGGTATCGAGGTTCCGTAATAGCCTATGTTTTGCGCAAGGATGTAAAGAGTAACTGTGCCAAAGTTTGTCCAGATCGGTCGAATAGTTTAAAAGTGTATGAAGAACATACAGACATACATACATACAGACATTCTATTTTATATATATAGATCGGGAAGAGCGGAGATTGGGAACGCGAGCGAGCAACGCACGCAATATTTTGAGATAAGTAATTTATAATTTATTAGGGAACGATTTTTCTTCCAAATTCTAATTATCAATTCTCTCTTAGAAGATTATATATAGAACTAGCTGGTTACCCGGGCTTCGCCCGGACGTCGTTTTTCTTAAAACGACTTCATTTGTGTTGGAGGTGACAGGGAATTAGGGCAGCGACGCGAAAAGAGAATGCACGAACACGACAAAGATATATGGTCAGAAAGAATATATTTCAGATACACAATAACCGTACGTCGTGAGCGAAGGCAAAAGACGTGTAGTTCGTTCCGATCGAGAGACGCGAGTGAGTAAAACTGAAGTAAGTCGCGAGCGTCGCTTCCGGAAAGACACGGTCGGTAACATCCGGTTAATCGAGCTCGCAGCGCACGCTGTTAGGGTAACAGCGGAGATCGTTCTATCCAACACTTCCCCTCGATGCGAGAACGGATGATCCTTATTGAAGAGTAGTTATCTGCTCCATTCCGGATAAAGCAATGCACTTCTCGAATTTGGGTCTTGGTATGCCTTTCGTAAACATGTCAGCCACATTATCGTCTGTAGAAACATGTTCAACACGTAGGCGTTTGTCCTTCAGGGCCTCTCGGATAAAGTGGTGGCGAATAGCGATATGTTTGCTACGCGCATGAAAAACCGGATTGTCTGCAAGTCTCAATGCGCCGAAGTTATCGCTAAACACCTCGATGTCTGTTAACTCCTCGAATCCTAGTTCGTTGAGAATGGCTGTCCAATGAATCGATTCCTTGGCTCCCTCCGTTAGCGCCATATACTCTGCCTCGGTGGAGGATAAGGCGACGGTCCTCTGCTTCCGTGCATCCCAGGAAATGGGACTGCCGCTCAAAACGAAAACATACCCGGAATAAGAGCGCCGATCGTCAGGACAATTTCCCCAGTCGGAGTCTACATACCCCTTCAACGGCTTGACATCAGGTGAGTATACCAGTCCGAGGTCCAGGGTCCCCTTGAGATACCTCAGAACCCTCTTGGCAGCAACCCAGTGGGCCTTTCCGTATGAATTATTGAACTGGCCCAAACAACTCGCCGCGAAGCTTATGTCCGGTCGTGTAGCTAATGCCAGGTACGTCAAACACCCGACCAGTTCTCTGTACGGAACGTCCTCATCCAGTTCAGGTGGTTCTGTTTCTTTGACGAGCCTCTTGTTAACATCTATAGGCGTACTGACCGGCTTGGCGTCTGTCATGTTGAAACGTTCGCGGTAGTCGCCGAAGAAACTTCAGATTCGGTCGCGACACAAGCGGATTCTTCGCATTCTCGTACGAAATAAAGACCGTCGATCTTATCAGCGACCAGCTTTTTATCTCCGTTGCGGTCCAACACCGAAGCGCCGTCCCTCTCAAAAACGACCTTGAATCCTTGCTCTGTAATTTTTCCGACAGACAGTAAATTGGAACGCAGATCTGGAACATGCAAAGTATTCTTTAACAATACGCTTTTAACCGAGCCGAAAACCTTGGTCTCGAATCCGGCCGTGCCCTCGGCGACGATTTCGGTTGATTCGTCGTTTGCGAGGTTAATTTTTCCGCGTTTCGAAAAGTCAGCGTCGGAGAAAAACGCAATGTTATTGCACAGGTGCGACGTCGCGCCGCTATCGATACACCACATTCGTGCGCGTCCCGCGGATCTCGCGAGCAAAGCTTCGCTAACGCATAACGACACTGGTTCGCTCGTTTTCGCGGGTTCGTTATCTGTGGCACTTTTATTACGGCACTCCGCGGCTTTGTGTCCGAACAGCTTGCACTTATTGCACCGAATTCTTTTCTTCTTCGATTGAGACTTATCTTGATCGGCCTTCGCGCCCTGATTCTTCCGCGGCTGAGTTTTCTTGTTCACGTACATCGCACTTGATCCAGACGGCTGCTCGCTCCGATGGGCGTCGTGCTCTTCGATAATTTTTATGCGTAGGACGTCGGGATCGGGTAACTCGTCACGCGACTCGATTGCGACACGAAAGTTCTCGTAGCTCGGAGGCAAGCTATACAATAACGCGATCGCGAGCACTTCGGGATTCACGTCGACTTCCATGTCTCTCAATTTATCGACAGCGTCGAAGAACTTAGCTACATGCTCGCGCACATCGCCGCCTTCTTCCATCCTGTGGAGCATGAGTTGCTTCAAGAGAGTTGCCTTTCTCGCTAGTCCCTTGGATTGATATATCGACTCTAGCTTGCGCCAAACGTCCCTCGACGTGTTGCATCCCTTTATCTGCTTCAATTCCGTGGCGCTGATGGACAGGACAATGTCGGATTTCGCCTTGCTGTCGCCTTTTATCCAGGCTGCGATTGCGGCTGTTCTTTCGGCGTTATCAGCGATGAATTCAGGCTTGACGTTAGTCCCGTTCACGTAGTCCCACTCGTCGTTTCTAATTAACAACGCCTCCATATGTATTTTCCACGTATCAAAATTTTCGCGGTTAAGCGGCTCGAATCGCGAAACGTGAGTAGGGTTAATCATTGTTATACGGATCGCTGCAGTAACTCGATATTATGCGATAAGGAACGGTGGCAAATATGGCCGTCTTGCTTTCTTCTTTCACTACGCGTATCACTGCGCGCACATCTGGGCCCATAACCTGTTGGAGGTGACAGGGAATTAGGGCAGCGACGCGAAAAGAGAATGCACGAACACGACAAAGATATATGGTCAGAAAGAATATATTTCAGATACACAATAACCGTACGTCGTGAGCGAAGGCAAAAGACGTGTAGTTCGTTCCGATCGAGAGACGCGAGTGAGTAAAACTGAAGTAAGTCGCGAGCGTCGCTTCCGGAAAGACACGGTCGGTAACATCCGGTTAATCGAGCTCGCAGCGCACGCTGTTAGGGTAACAGCGGAGATCGTTCTATCCAACAATTTGTGTTTCAATATCCATATTGTGGACAAACATAAGGAGTGTGTCGAGTGGTTGATTTAAAGACGATTTAAAATTGGACTGCATAAATGTTTTCTTTCATTGAACATGTCGTAACACCGGTCTTTTTCTAATCAAGTTTCAGAATATTGAGTTATTTCCGCTTTTCGGATATTTCACTTATCGATCAGCGACTTCATTTCTTGGTTTTCCCGGGCGTTTTTTCGGGAATCTCGAGATTGCTCGCTCGCGATGTACATCTATTTGTATTTCTGCGAGTACGGAAGAGTCGGGAAGAGCGGAGATTGGGAACGCGAGCGAGCAACGCACGCAATATTTTGAGATAAGTAATTTATAATTTATTAGGGAACGATTTTTACGTTACATGAGAATAAGCAATCTCGAAATTCCCAAAAGAACGCCCGGGAAAACCAAAGGATAAAATCGGTAATCGATAAATTCTCGAAATTCCCAAAAAGAGATAAAATCGCTGATTGGTATCGAGGTTCCGTAGTAGCCTATGTTTTGCGCAAGGATGTAAAGAGTAAGATAAATTCTCGAAATTCCCAAAAAAACGCAAGAAATAAAATCGCTGATCGGTATCGAGGTTCCGTAATAGCCTATGTTTTGCGCAAGGATGTAAAGAGTAACTGTGCCAAAGTTTGTCCAGATCGGTCGAATAGTTTAAAAGTGTATGAAGAACATACAGACATACATACATACAGACATTCTATTTTATATATATAGATAGACTAGATAGGTATATATAACACCGAAGTATAGAGCTAATGTATAACTACATTTTTTAATTCTTGATTAGAGGTGATATATACACTACTCAAAAAAAAATAGGGAACACTTTTGATATGCTAAAAATTTGGGCTATTTTCAAACCGCTGAAACTCGGCGAAAAATCATCGTAGACACAAAATTAAAAAAGCATTTTAAAGCTTGAAACTTCTTCTTTCAAGTGCTTTTTGACGATTTCAATTATCTCTTTTTGTTACAAAACGGCATAATGATATAGCTTGATCCGTCAAAATAGAAATTTTTAATGCAACTTTGCTAAGCTACATCTGGCGTGCAAAAAATCGTGGAGAATTTCTATTACTCGCATCATATAGTGGGTTCTTTCCCCTTTAATTTAAGAGGTTGTGGAGCTTTGTGCGATTTTTTTTGGCTGAGTTATCGAGGTTTGAATAAAAAGTGGTCACTTTGACTTTGATCGCCTATAACTCGTGAAAAAATCAACATACAGCATTCTGCAAAAAAGCGTTGGAAAGCTGAAAGTTAGCCCTTTCGAACGCTGTTATTGTTTTTTTCTCAGCCTTGCGCTTTCTATCAGCAAATCGAGTTTAAAAAACATGTAAAAAATCACATATTTTTCGTTTTTTCTTTAAGTCAGTATATTGTCGCGAATAAAGGTCCAATCAAAATCGCTACGACAAAGTTTTGTAGTCCGATTATACCTCAATAACAAACAATAACGTTTATCAGCTAAAACAATTTTGTTCCATGTGTCCATCGCACTTAAAATTGTCAAAATCTCAAGAAACTAAAAAAATCACTCTGCTCAACTGCAGTTAATGAAGAAAAAATCTCTCAAAAAATTAAACACGCATTTTAAAGCTTGAAGCTTCAATGTTAACGCGCTATCGGATGTTTAAAACGTTTATCTTCCTTATTCTATGCTTTAAAAAAGAACACATTGTTTTGTTTCTTAAAATTACGTACAATTTT
>JASTWQ010000303.1:212500-242738 GCA_035220615.1 Leptothorax acervorum
ATCTATAATTGTTGTACTTAAATCGCAACAGATTCGCGACTATATTCTCAGACTATATTCTGCTATGCGCCGTAAACGTCGACTGACTGTCCTCGATGTTTTCTCTAAAGATGTCCCCGGCCAAATTTATATTAACGAACTGCTTCCTTCTGACATTTACAAATTGTTGCGCCGGACTCGAGTTAGGGCTAGACAGTTATCTTTCAAGCAGGTATGGTGCGCGAATGGAATGATTTTTGTCCGGAAGGTGCATGGTCAGCCTCCCATATTGATTACTTCTGAGGCTGATTTAGCAGGGCTTCAATAACCCTCGGCTGATGCTGGCTGTGTTCCTTCTGCTTCCATGACCTGGCTTCACTTATATATTTCCGACGATCTTGCTGACTCTGACATTTGTGACGGTACATGCTTGTCTCTCTTATTCACCACTTTATGTAATATGATTTACATGCTTTTTCACTTTACGTTTAACGTGACAATTGCTTTTGGTTTAATGAAAGTTCTACATATGCACATGCGAGCCTCTCTTTTTCACCACTATGAAATATTTAATGATTTATAAGCTTTTTCACTTTATGTTTAACTTTATAATCGTTTTAGGCTTAAGTAAGTTCTACATTCGTCTAATTTACGTGGTTATACTCGTTCTTTTGTTTGAGAGAGCACAACAACTGAATTCCGTTGATTTATAATTCGCCAGCAGTATTTCAGATAATTTACACTTTTCAACGAAATTTTTTAATATTAGTTGTTAGTATTACTTTGGAATGCAATATGTATGTAACTTAGCTGTATGTTACATTAATCTGTAGTCGCTTTATATCAATATTGCCTACTCTAACTTATTCCAATTTAAATACTGTATATACTACGTTAACTATTAGTTCTTAAGCTACATATCATGATATTTTCTGCTACTTAGCTCTTTCCATTTCTTAACTTTGCTGTATATTTTGCTATTATTTATCTTTTGCTACTATTTTATATTATATTGTATACTTTGCTATTATTTATCTTTTGCTACTATTTTATATCATATTGTATATTTTGCTATTATTATCTTTGCCCTTTAGCCTATGCTCGGGCATAATAAACAAATCAATCAATCAATCAATCTCTCCCCCTCTCTCGGTGAGTACCGCATGTTGCTGTGTTTCCTTGCTCTGGCTCTCGGCGAACTCCATCCCTTCCGTAAACTGCCTTCGGGCCGTTTTGTTACACGTTTAAGCAGGTTTTTCGTTGCTTGTTAGGATAGATATTTCATCTTTCTTTCCTTGCAACTACTGTGCTGGATATCTTGGAGTACAATTTCACTTCCCATTCTAACCTCAATTTCGCCTGATCTTGGGATAGCGCATGAATTACCATCTGATTTGTTCATGTGGCGACATCTGTGGGCTTGGATACACACTACCAACTGTTACCCTCTGAACTGCCGCTCTGCATTTTGGTTCTACTCCTTGCTGTAGTCACTTCATCAATCATGCCACAATTAAGGAGTGATGACACAACAAATGCGCTCTTACGTCAACTTGTCGAGCAGATAAAGTTGTCCGAAGCGCGATCCAATGCGCGATTCTCCGCTTTAGACGACAAACTTAACCAGCTAAATAGCTTAGCTAAAAGTGTCGACCGCAACAGTCAGCGTATTGCTGAGTTGGAGCAGCAGTGTGCTGCTCTCACGAATGAGGTGCGCGGTTTAAGGAGCGAATTGAAAAGCGAATTAAAAAGTGAATTAAAGAGTGAACTAAAGTGTGAATTAAAGGGTGATCTGAGTGGTCCTCATCTTGTCCCGCACCCTTCCGCGTCTCGAGTCTTGCGAACATCGGATATTATTATTTCCGGGTTACCGGGTTCTCTTACTGACTCATCGGATCAGCTCGTCTCTAGTGTTTTTCGCGCGCTGGGTACACCGCAGCTTGTTTCTGATGTTCTCGAGACTCGTGACGTGGGGGGTAGTGTCGTGTCTTCGAAGTCTGCGATGCGTGATGTGGCGCCTAGCACTGATTCTGCCTCCGATCGTTCTGTCACTGCTGTCAGACAGCGATCTATTATTGTAGTACTTAAGTCTCAACAGATTCGGGACCATATTCTCAGTGCTATGCGCCGTAAACGTCGACTAACTGTCCTCGATGTTTTTTCTAAAGATCTCCCTGGCCAAATTTATATAAACGAACTGCTTCCTGCGGATATTTACAAATTGTTGCGCCGGGCTCGAGTTAAGGCCAGGCAGTTATCTTTCAAGCATGTATGGTGCACGAACGGAATGATTTTTGTCCGGAGGGTGCATGGTCAGCCTCCCATATTGATTGCTTCTGAGGCTGATTTAGCAGGGCTTCAATGACCCTCGGCTGATGCTGGCTGTGTTCCTTCTGCTTCTATGACCTGGCTTCACTTATATATTTCCGAAGATCTTGTTGACTCTGACATTTGTGACGGCACATGCATGCCTCTCTTATTCACCACTATATGTAATATGACTTACATGCTTTTTCACTATACGTTTGACAATCGCTTTAGGTTTAATGAAAGCTCTACTTATGCACATGCGAGCCTCTCTTTTTCACCACGATGAAATATTTAATGATTTATAAGCTTTTTCACTTTATGTTTAACTTTATAAACTTTATAATCGTTTTTGGCTGAAGTAAGTTCTACATTCGTCTAATTTACGTGGTTGTACTCGTTCTTTTGTTTGAGAGAGCACAACAACTGAATTCCGTTGATTTATAATTCGCCAGCAACATTTCAGATAATTTACACTTTTCAACAAAATTTTTTAATATTAGTTCTTAGTATTACTTTGGAATGCAATATGTATGTAACTTAGCTGTATGTTACATTAATCTGTAGTCGCTTTATATCAATATGGCCTACTTTAACTTAATCCAATTTAAATACTGTATATACTACGTTAACTATTAGTTCTTAAGCTACATATCATGATATTTTCTGCTACTTAGCTCTTTCTATTTCTTAATTTTGCTGTATATTTTGCTATTATTTATCTTTTGCTACTATTTTATATTATATTGTATACTTTGCTACTATTGTATCTTTGCCCTTTAGCCTATGCTCGGGCATAATAAACAAATCAATCAATCAATCTCTCTCTCTCTCTCTCTCTCTCTCTCTCTCTCTCTTTCTCTCTCTTCTCTGTTGAATATATGTATGTACGTATGTGTGTGTGTGTGTGTGTGTTTGTGTATATATACATATATATATATACACCCACACACACACATACATACACATATCTATGTATATTATACATACGTACATACATATATTCAACAGAGAAGAGAGAGAGAAAGACAGAGAGAGAGAGAGAGAGAGAGAGAGAGAGAGAGAGGAAAAAGGGGGAGAGAGAGAGAGACAGAGAGAGAGAGACAGAGAGAGACAGAGACAAAAAGAGAGTAACGGAAGGCGGTAGTAAAGGATAGTAATATAAAATATGTTATTGTTATTGTTTTATTGTGTCATTTTACATTTAAAATAAGTTACAATGTCGTTTGTGACAAATAACCGATCAATAGTGATGTAAATCTTGAGAATTACTTTCTTACGTAGGTACATATATAACCGTACAAAATTACCTTTTACAAAAAGGTAAAAAAAAGACGCCAAGCACGCGTGGTGTACCTTGAAAAAATCGAAGTAGTTATCTTTGTACCTCGAAAAAATCCAAGTAATATCTTTACCTTAAAAAAACCGAAGTAATATATATACCTTGAAAAGGGCTTCCGGTTCGGCGGGTGGAGCGTAAGGCTGGTTTCGGAGTGATGGGATAGTTGGGGGAGAGAATATGGGCGAGAAAGGGGTTGTGGGTGAATTGGAGTGAAGGACTGAGTGGGCGAGGAACGGAGGAACACGGGGACATGAAGGTGACGATGAAGAGTAGATAATAGAGGAACAAAGGCTGCTGGAGTATCTTGCGAATTCTGGAGGTTAGGATGACGGTCAAGGGTGAGACGGGGCAGGAGGTGGTGAGGCGAGAGCGGAGCTTCCGGCGCTGGCGGTGCGGAGAGTGATGACGGACAAGGGAGATGGATGGAGCAAGGTGGCGCTGTGGGTCGATGTGCCACTGGCGGATGTCGGGAGTACACCGGAGGATCGGCGACCAAGATGGCGCGGATAGACGGACGAGATGCCGCGACGTGGAAGGAGCCAGGAAAGTTGAGGCGGCGCTGGATGTCAGCCGCGGCTGACGTCACGGCGGGACGCCGGGACTTTAGTCACGGATCGCACGTGGTGTCACATGTGTGTCGGAAAAATCGTGCTCGACGCAGCGACTCGTTTTTGAAGAGGCATTTGGAAGTGATTGAAAAGAGCGGTGAAAGGCGGGAAAGAAAGGATTAAGTAGGTGAGCGGGTGACGAAAAAAGGAGAGACAGGCGTTGGCGATATCGGGATTGGCAGAATGTGTGTGGAGAGAAGAGCGAGGGAGGTTAGGAGTGGAAAGTGAGAAGCGGGAACCGGAAGCCGGGGGGAAATGGAGCGGATGGACCTATTGCTGGAGGTACTGGGAGACATCAGAAGGGAATTGAAGGAGCTGAGGGGTATAAAGGTGGAACTGAAGGAGATTAAGGAGGAGCTGAGGAAGGAGCGCAGAGATAGAGAGCGGGGGACAGAACAGGCTGAGCAGGAGGAGGAGGAGAGGGTAGCGGGTGCAGGGGAGTTCACGTCAAGGAAAGAGTTGGAGGAAGAGAAGGAGAGGGCAGACGCGATGAGAGCGGAAGAGGACAGGAGGAAGAAAGGCGAGAGAGGAGAAAAGTTGGTCTCTCCGGTGACGAAGAAAAAGGAGGGAGTGGAAAAGGAGGTCGTGAGAGGAGATAAAGATGGAAGGGGCTTCACAGAGGGGGCGGCGAGGTCGGTTGGGGTGATGACGGAGGGGGAGGAAAAGGTGACGGAAGGAGAGACAAAAGGGGGAGGGCCGGGGGGAGAGAGGGGAGCTAAGATAAAGGATTTTGTAGAGAGAGAGGTGAGGAAAAGGATGGAGGGGAAGGGGATGTGGAAGGGTAAGAGGGACACAGACGGGTATGGAGGTAGGAGTGAGGAAAGGGGAAGCTGGTGGGAGGAAGGGAAAAGTGAGACGGAGAGTGAAGATAGGAGGGGTGAGGGTGGCGCGACAGAGAGGGAAGAGGATGATGAGTGGGAGGGAATGAGGAGAAGGAGGGGTGGGGAAGTGGAAGGCGAGGAGAAGAACCAGGAGGAGAAGAAAATGGAGGATAGAGAGAAAATAAGGAAATTAGAGAAAAGGGCAGATCAGGAAAGAAAGAGGAGATTGAGCAAGAAAAGAGAGGACAGAAGCAAGGAGGAAGAGCGAAGGAGGAGTGAGAGAAGAAGAAGGAGTATAGTCTGGAAGGGAGTGGAAGGAGCGGATTCAGTTGAAAGAAGGAAAGCGGTGGAGGTCATAGTGAGAACGGAACGCGGGAGAAAGGCGGTGGTGAGATCGGTGGAGGAGAGGAAAGGAGAGGAGGAAATGGTCCTGATAATGGAGTTGGAGGACGAAGAGGATAAAGAGGACGTGCTAGATGGAAAATGGGAGATAGGGAATAGATGGCAGATGAGGCTGGAAGAGGACCTGACAAGGGAAGAGAGGAAAATGAGGTGGAGAATCACGGACAAGGCGGTAAGAGAAAGGAGGAAGGGAAAAAAAGTGAGGACGACGAACAGGAGGATATGGATTGAGGACAGAGAATGGAAGTGGGATGAAGAGGAAGGCGATTGGTATAGGATATAGGAAGGAGGAGAGCAGAAGATTGGAGGCACAGGGGCAGCAGGCGGAAAGGATGAGGTCTGGATGGAGGAAGCTCCTGGCGGCAGGGTACAGGAGGAGATAGGACGAAGGAGAGGATGAAAGGAGATGGAGGGAGCTAACGCACACCCACGCGCACGCTGCACGGGAGAGAGAGGCACTTCGTTTATATTTAGCATTTTAAGATTTAGGGAGATAGGAGGGGAAGGTTGGAGTGGAGAAAGGTAGATCCGCGGAGGGATGGGAGGGAAACGAAGTGTGTAAAAGGTCGCTTATGGCCAGGTCGGATAGGAGGGTACGGGAAAATGCAAAAAGTTGAGAACGTCCCTTCAAAACGCCTTTGTAAACCCCATAGGGAATAAACAAATAAACACCATTGAATATATACCTTGAAAAAATCGAAGTAATATATTTATTACAAAAAAAAGAAATGATATCTTTAAATTATGCGCCAATTAAATATATATTATATCGAAAAATAACTATTGTTTTTTTAAGAAATGTATTCCCATTAAAGTGAAAAAATTAATATAAAATGTGAAAAATTGTAGTGAAAAAAACTTGGCACTGCTAAACATAATAATATATATTAATGAAACAATTTCTATAAATGGAAAAAGTACTTTAAATTAATGTGTGAAAGTCTCTATATTCACATTGTAATTATTAATTTAATATTTTAAATTAGTTATTGCTTTCAAATATTTTAAAATTTGGTAGCGCCAAGTTTTTTTCACTAAAATTTTTCACATTTTATATTAATTTTTTCACTTTAATGGGAATACATTTCTTAAAAGAACAATAGTTATTTTTCGATATATAATATATTTAATTGGCGCATAATTTAAAGATATCATTTCTTTTTTTTGTAATAAATATATTACTTCGATTTTTTCAAGGTATATATATTACTTTGGTTTTTTTAAGGTAAAGATATTACTTGGATTTTTTCGAGGTACAAAGATAACTACTTCGATTTTTTCAAGGTACACCACGCGTGCTTGGCGTCTTTTTTTTACCTTTTTGTAAAAGGTAATTTTGTACGGATATCACCCCTTTTTGTTATAGATACATCAAACGCCATAATGTCTATCGACATCGACATTTATGTCTGATAAAATCAAATGTAAATACTTTTTGTATTATAACTTACAAGAATTATATCTGAGAGTTTGACATCCTTAAATGTGCAGTGTAGTTTGTATAAATTTATAAATCATTAAAAAAATTAACACACAAAATATGAATATATTAGGCAAAGTCAAATTTGTCGAGAGCACATTATGCAGTGTTTGCTATAAATAAATTTTGTCGAAAGAAAAACAGATTTGATACAGAATTTGGCATGTACGATGCTATTGGCAGAATGTCATAGTAGATAATATATGTATAGTACAGTTTGTTAACAAAATAAGGCAATTAATAATTTATAATACAAACTACACTGCACATTTAATTAAGGATTTCACTGTCAGATATAATTTTTGTGTTATAATACAAAAAATATTTAGATTTAATTTTATCAGATATATTTGATAGTCATTATTAGAGAAAAAGAGAGAGAGAGAGAGAGAGAACGCGAGCGGGGAACGCGAGCGTGACCGCAAGAAAGAGCAATACTTACGATAGATATAACCTCGCGACCCTCGCACAGGGTGTATCCCAGGAACCAGCCATCCGCAAGGCGCAAACTCTGTCACTCCAGCACTGCACTTCGTTCGGAGTGTTCGGACGCGACGCCGCGGACGGAATATTTCTCGACGACGCGGACGTCTAAAGCGGCCCATAACATGTACGAGTTTGATTCGCGAGTCCGACTCGGCGAGCTTGATTCGCGAACCGGACTCGACCGTTTTTCACCACACATACACACACTCCCGAATAGTCTCGATTCTATAAACGTTGATCCCGTTGATCTAATCTCGACGACGCGACGCGGACGTCTAAAGCGGCCCACAACATGCGTACGTTTGATTCGCGAGCCGGACTCAAACATTTTTCACCACACACACACTCCCGAATAGTCCCGAAATTTGGCTCGTCGGACGCCGAGCCCGTCTCGTAACATCTCACCCACGAACGAGTAGAAACCGAGCCGAGCCGGACTCGCGACGTGTATGGGCTACTTTACGGTTATGTTTACTCCTGCCACCTCACATGTGATCGATCGATCGAACTAACGCATCTCTACGCGTAGAGACTAGAGCGCCGCATAACGGCAAGGGTATGAACGCCACAAGAAAATCAGACCCCCCAGCAGCGCCGCCGCGCCGTGGCGAACACACAGCAACCGTAATACGTCGACGTTTCTTAATTGTAAATTTTCAGCTTTGAGTTTTGCATCGCGATATCTCCGCTCGTAGGGCACGTAGCGGAAAAATAAAAACACTTTTCTGATATAAATTTGGTCCAAGCTTTACGATAAGCCTAGTTAGAACTTGATCTGTTCGCTGGTTATCGAGATCTAAAAATCTCGGGTACTTGCAACACGTCGCGTCGCGTATATAGAGCCACGGCTGTCTCGCTCCGCGCGTACTTGGCGCGAGACACTACCGTGTCTCTTGATACCACGCTCAAATCTTTTCCTTTTTATAACTTTTGAATGGTTCACCAGTATTAGCTAATATTTCTCGTATATACTCTCTGCCCCCCTAAAAAAGAAAATATATATATATATGTATATGTATGTATGTATGTGTATCTGTTATGTATGTTATATTTATATGTATACTTATACATGTATATGGGGCATTCCATGCCAAATCGGTCGGTCGCCGACCCTGACCCCTTTTGATTTTGCTCTTAATTTTTTATCACAATCAAGTAACAAAAATAAGTATCCCTGATTTTTTTCAGATTTTTATCTCAAGTCGTATTCGAGATATAGATATTCAAAATTTTGAATTTTATCTTTTCCGGAAAATTTCAAATAGCTGTAACTTCACTTCTATATATCGGATCGTTAAGAAATCGGTCATGGAATTAATCGGAAAAAAATGTACTTTTTGAAAAAAAATACTGCAGAATGCTATGTTTTAGTTTTCACAGTTAATTTTACGTTTAAAGACTAAAAATTTCATTTTCAAAATGTATGTCATTTTTTATTTTTATACAAAAATTCACAAAAATTTTTGCGTCAATTACCAACATTTTAAGTTTGGTCCGATGATGGGAATCTTTTTTTTTCATTTTTTTTCGAATTTTGAAAAATTATAAAAATATTTTTTTCCCGACTTTAGTCTATAATATATTAAGAAAATTGTTTGGAAGGTATCGTTATTTTGTTTTTTTAATGTAGAGATTAGATAAATAAGGTTTGCTGGCAAGTATACAACATAATTTATTAAGTATAATGATGAATAATAAATTTTTACATAAGTTAATAAAAAACACTCGTGTAATTTTATGTAAACGCTTATCGGAATTTACGTTTCCTTTTTTTTTAGTTAGATTTAAGACAATTACAAATCCGATACTCTTCAGAGTTCGAAAATTGTTTTATTAGTGAAGTACCATCGGCTTGAGGAATAATACAATGAATTTTTCGAATACCAGATACATGATTTACTTTTGTAAACCGAGCTTCAAGTTCATTTTTCGCAGTCTCATATCGCTCCTTTGGAGAAAATTTCACCATAATATTTGGCAAATGCGATGGTTCCGACGCTCACTGATACAACTCATACGGAGTACTTATAATTGTCTTAAATCTAACTATAAAAAAAGGAAACGTAAATTCCGATAAGCGTTTACATAAAATTACACGGGTGTTTTTTTATTAACTTATGTAGAAATTTATTATTTATCATTATACTTAATAAATTATGTTGTATACTTGCCAGCAAACCTTATTTATCTAATCTATACATTAAAAAAACAAAATAACGATACCTTCCAAACAATTTTCTTAATATATTATAGACTAAAGTCGGGAAAAAAATATTTTTATAATTTTTCAAAATTCGAAAAAAAATGAAAAAAAAAAGATTCCCATCATTGGACCAAGCTTAAAATGTTGGTAATTGACGCAAGAATTTTTGTGAATTTTTGTATAAAAATAAAAAATGACATACATTTTGAAAATCCAATTTTTAGTCTTTAAACGTAAAATTAACCGTGAAAACTAAAACATAGCATTCTGCAGTTTTTTTTTTCAAAAAGTACATTTTTTTCCAATTAATTTTATGACCGGTTTTTTTACGATCCGATATATAGAAGTAAAGTTACAGCTATTTGAAATTTTCCGGAAAAGATAAATTTCAAAATTTTGAATATCTATATCTCGAATACGACTTGAGATAAAAATCTGAAAAAAATCAGGGATACTTATTTTTGTTACTTGATTGTGATAAAAAATTAAGAGCAAAATCAAAAGATGTCAGGGTCGGCGACCGACCGATTTGGCATGGAATGCCCCATGTGTATAAAGGTACAGAAATAAGTCACATTTATAGATTGTATCCACGCGGCGTGTTGATTTCGCCGACCATGCGAAACCGCTTCAGTCCGCACGCGGCGTGTTGCTTTCATATAATATACACACACACACATACGTATGTGTTTATAGGTGTACATATATATTTGTATACATATATATATAAATGTAGACATACTATATATATGTATATATATAGATATATATATATACACATAGATTTACGACAATTACTTATGCTAAATGTGCATGAAATATTATAGATATTTGTACATTATAATTTATTTTTTTTTTGGAAATATTTTATATTTGTTCATTGCAAGTGAAACCGTAAACTCGTCTGTACTTCTTTCGCTCGTATGATTCGAGCCGCGACAAAAGAATTGCGACGGCGGTTGACGATTCTACGTCTATATGCAGATACGTCGCTGTCCACGCGAAGCTGCGGAAGCTGTTGTGATATTTGTCACTGACAGCGTATAGTGCTTCGTATGCAGATAGTGATTAAATTAGTGAAAATGGGGAAAGTGTACGATGCGAAGCATCGACGTCTCTGTGGTCACAGATATTCTAGAAAGAAGCGAGGGAAACGGTATCAGAAAAGGTTGGTTTATTTATGTATCGTACTGTGATGGAAATGTTTTAACGTTCACGAATACATTATTGTCTTATCGAAAAGGAGTTACTTACATGAGGTTATAAATAAGTAGTGCGCGCTTTGCATATTTTTGTGTTTAACTATTTCTGTATAAAGTTTATAAGAAATTCATATAATTATAGCTTACTTTTTTCTATTCATTATAGAGTACGACGTTAAAACAATTCCATTAATGTCACACTAATTGAAATGTTATTATAAGGAAGCAAAAAGTGATATTGAAATGAATTGAAAGAATAACTTATACAAATATAATTACAAGACATATGAAATAAAATGTGCTGGAAAAATTGAACAATTATAACTGTTTTAAAGCTTTTTAGTTAACTGTATTGTTACAATTAATTGAAAGTATATAATTATAAAAATTAATAATATAATAATGAATTTGTAATAATTTTGCTGAGTACTCTGTGCTTTGGTTGTCTATTCTATCTTCTTTGAAGGAATACAAATTTTTTGCTAATAAATTGTATCAGTATCACTTATTGTAACTTGGATATGATAATGTATACTTTATTTTTTGCAAAGAGAGTGTTGTGCATTTTATTTGCCAAATGTAAAAATTGAATAACTTACATTAATTGTTTCAATTTTATAATTGATAATGTAAACTTGTACTACCATTACCGAAACATTTTGTATATCGTTATGAAACACCGTTAAAGTAAATTATAATTATTCATTTTTTAATTACTTTGCAATTATTGATGTAATGACTTGTATTCTACAAAGCCAAAAAGTATAGAAATACTTGATGATGTTTAGTAATTCATTTATTGATACATACATAGATTCTTATAATCAATCATCAATTTTTGCAGCAACTTTACGCTAGTAATAAAGAAATGCATAACACTCTCATAGGTAACATTGAGAATCTTGTGATTGATTACTTTCTATAATCATTCTTGACTTTAATTAACATCTATTTATAATCCAAACATTATTACATTAAAATGCAGAAGGAGTTTCACACCTTTAATTATTTAAATGTAATAATACTTTGGTTATATAAATACATTTTTAATGAAAATTACAGGTCGTAATTGTAGAAAGTTATTATTCATTATTATTTAATGTAAATACAATAATTTGAAATGACAGTCGAACATGTACATTTAAAGTATAAGTATCACTTTTTAAATATGATTAATTTTTGCAATGTAATAATGAAGTGGTATTATTTTGAAATAATGACGTTACAATTTGTGTATAAAGTAGTTATTAAATGCACTGTACAGCTACAAACATTTACAATTATCTTTACATACCTATGTATAACTGACAAATATTATATTATAATAATGAAAGGTGTATTTGATTGAGTAGTGATTTACACACAATGTTAGTTGAAATTGTGTATAGGTTTAATAATCAATCAAGTACACTTTTCATTGTAATAATACTTGTCTTATAAGTAGGTATGCAAAGATTATCGTTGATGTTTATAGCTATAGAGTGTATTGAATTAATTACTTACACAAATTGTAATGTCATTATTTTAAACTAATAGCACTTTATTATTACATTGCAAGAATTGATCATGATATTTAAAAAGTGATACTTGTACTTTAAATGTACATGTTCGACTGACATTTCAAATTATTTTAATACTTGGTTTACTAATAGGCACTAAACAAAACTTGTACATGATAATGTAGCTATACAGTATTCTAAAAGTTAGAGAACCGGTAAAGTTAAAGTAGTCCTTTTTGATTATGTAACACATTTTATGCATATAATGTATATATATACATATATATACAGGGTGCTTCAGAAATAGGTGGCCAAACGTTAAGAGCATATTCGACTCACTAAAAGGATGAAAAAAAGTCACACAACCTTGGGTCCAAAAACGCTTCTTCTTTAAGTTATAATATTCACTACATGTATGTTCGAGTTAATGAAAACTGTATAATAGGGAAGCTCAACGTCTCCATCGACAAATGTTTTGTCAAAAACGATCTCAAAAACAATGTCCTGCTAAAATAACTTTATTTTTATCCACTTACTTACCTAAGTTTTTTGTAAAATGTTTAAAACTTTGAAAGGAAGCGTTTCCGAAACCATGTTTATATGACTTTTTTTCATCCTTACAGTGAGTGGATTATGCTCTTTAAAGTTTGGCTATTTTTGAAGCACCCTGTAAATATGTATATATGGGGCATTCTATACCAAGTTGACCTAGGTCTGACCCTTGACCTCGCGGATTTAGTTGATGTTCTTTTTATGTTATTGTTCCAAATCTAAAATGCACTCACATTTTTGTTAAATATTTTAAAATACATGTAATTTACTTATAATTTTTTAAATCAAACATATCGTTGGCCACAATTCAAAAATCAGAAAAACTTAATAATTTTTTGTCAAATATCAAAATTTTTAAGCCTTGACCCAGAGTGGGCTGGCGTCCGCTTGTATTTTTTTGACCTTTTTTTCGAAAAGAACATTTTAAAAAATTAGAAACAGAAGTCAGTCCACTGTAGGCTGTTGCTTTAACATTTTTATATATAAACAGGATTTTTGACAATTTGTTCATATTTTGTCGACGCGGTTATTTGTATGATTTTAAATGAAAATAATTGCGTTGGAAACATTTGAAAAACTGTAAAAAAATCCTGTTATATACATAGAAAAACGTTAAAGCAACAGCCTACAGTGGACTGAGTTTTGTTTCGAATTATTGAAAGTGGTTTTTCCGAAAAAAGGTAGGAAAAAATAGAAACAAACGCCGGCCCACTCTGGCTCAAGGCTTACAAATTTTGATATATGACAGGATTTTTAAGAATCTTTTAATATTTTCAATCTGTGGGCAACAATGTTGGTTTTAAAGAATTATAAGTAAATAAATTTATTTTTAAAAATGTAAACAAATCGGAGTGCATTTTAGAGTTGGACCAATAACATAAAAAATCACCGCCCAAGTCCGACAGGTCGAAGGTCAGACCCAGGTCGATTTGGTATGGAATGCCCCATATGTAGAGGGTGTCCCATTTTTACCTACACAGCAGTACATATATCTCGGAAATTCAGCTTTATCCAAGAAAGTGTAGTAGACAAAAGTTTTAAAATAAAAGATCTACTTACTGACCGTATCAGTTTCACTATGGATTTGCGTTTGCAAGGTCAGGTCAAGATCACCTTCATTTTTTTAAATAAAACCAATATTTTTTATTGCATATTCTTGTAGCCCTTGTCAAGCCATTTTTAAAACACTATAATAAAGCTCTCGTTCCTTAATAATTTTCTGATATTGTCAATTTTGTTGTAATATTTTTTATATAAAACATGAAGTATCTCGCAAAGTATTCACTTTTCGATGACTTTACCTTGATACTTTAATACGTAGAATAATGAGAGGAATAGTAATATTGATTTTTACACTTACAATTCTGTAAATGCGTGTACAAGATGCACTCAAAATTGTTGAAATAATTTTTTCAGTTTTTTTGCAACACTCGATTTCTTACATTATTGTACGTATGAAAGTATCATGTTGAAGTCATCGATAAGTGAATACTTTACAAGATATTTAATGTATTGCATGAGAAATATTATGACAAAATTTAAAATATTGCCGGAAAATCGTAATAAAAAAGAGCTTTATTATAGTGTTTTGAAAATGTCTGGACAAGGGCTACAAGAATATGCAACAAAAGATAGAGAGTTTTATTTAAAAAATTCAAGGTAATCATGACCTGACCTTGGAGACGCCGCACATGGTGAAAATGATAACGTCATTAAATAAATCTTTTAAACCGTACAACTTTTGTTTAAAACATTTCTTTCGATAAAGCTTAGTTTCCGATATTTTGCTGTCTAAGTTAACATGAGACACACCCCCCGACGGGTTCCCACCTTGTCGTAGCCTCGGGGCGGGCGCACGCGGTCCGCGGGGCGCTGAGGACGACGGGACCGCTCGGCGGACCCGGCGCGTACGGGGGCTGCGGGTGGCCGCGCTGAGGCGGGTGGAGGGGCTTAAGGTCGCGCGCGGGGTTTACCCGCTCAGGGGTGTAGCCGGGCGCGACCGACTAAAAGGAACCTCCCAAGCCAAGGTGTGTGCAACCGTGCTGAAGGCTGCGTGGCGCAGGGGGTGCTGCGTCGCAAACGGTGCCTCCCGGATACCGGGCGCCCTCCGGGAGTATTTAGCCAAGCCCCGGGCAATCGCGGCTCTGCCTGGGTGAAATCGCGCGACCGCGGTACTCGTGGGAACAAAAATGAGTAAACCAGTACAAAACGATTTTACAGATGTCCTCCAGGGAGTGGCCACCTTAGATGACGAACGACCGGAGGAAATTAGACCGGGCGGCTTGGGGGAGGAGCCGGATAAGGCCCAGCCACAAGCCGGTAAAAACCGGGTGAAAAAATTTAGTGGGGCGGCGCGTCGCCGCTATAAAAGGCAGAGGCAGATGGAGGAGAAGAGTGTGGCTGAAAAGCCTATCCCAGAACCGAACTCTGCTCCTGCGGCAATACTGGAGACGGGGGAGCGCGTGTCCGCTGGGTCGTGCAAACGACTCAGGTCGGAACAGAGCACACCCAGTCCCGGTACTGCACAGCCGGGCAAAAGGCCTAAGATCGTCGTCGATCAAAGAACTTTTGCCCAGACAACATCCGGCCTGGTTAGGGTGGCCATGGTTCCCATGGACTACCCTGAGCGCAGGTTGGACGACAAAGAGGTGGTCCTCTTGAAGGAAAAGGTGAGGAATCGTATCCTTGGCATTGCGAAGGGTACCAAAGCTTCCACCTTCAAGGGCACCGTTGATAGGGACGGGGCGGTCATTTTCAACTGCACCGATAAGGAGACTGAAGGGTGGCTTCGAAGCCTAACTTCAGAAATAGATTTAAATGGGGTCGGGCTGTGTGTGCTGCGGCTCGATGAGCTTCCTAAGCGACATCGGGTCGTAGTGCATGTGGAGGACCCTAAGATGCCTGTCAAGGAAGCGATAGAGCTACTTGACAGGCAAAATCAGGGACTCCAGGCCGCGGATTGGGTGGTCGCGAGGGGCAGCGAAAGTAGGGATGCCACGAGCACCCACTTCGCTGTTCTTATCGGGGAGGGAGCGTTGAGGGCTCTTAAAACACTCAATTTTAAGCCCTTCTGCGGACTCGGCCAGGCGACGGTTAAGTTGCCTGGAAGTGACTGCGGAGGGGCAACGAGTAAGAAGGTGGATAAGGCGGGTACAGCTTAGAAATGGCGGACTCGGGTATCCCCTTTATACAAATTAACTTGCATCACAGCAAAAGCGCCTCGGCTGTATTGGCCAAGTGCGCAGCTGTGATGCACACAAAGCACTTTTTTCTTATCCAGGAACCGTGGCTTCTCAAAGGCACGCATTATGGGCCTGGGTGGTTGTGGTAGGTTGTTTAAAGCCGACAATGCGGACCGACCAAGGGCATGCATTGCGGTAAAAGGAATAGACGCTTGTCTACTACCACAGTTCAGTGACGGCGACTTAATCGCTGTAAAACTGAAATTGAAGATGGCCGATGGGGGGGTCAGGGATCTGATAGTGGGGTCTGTTTACATGCCCTACGACTCGGAAAAACCGCCCCCCCAGAGGAACATGATAGAATTAGTGGCTTATGCGAGAGAGAGAGGGCTAGACCTACTCTTGGGGTGTGATGCAAATTCCCACCATCTAGTGTAGGGAAGCACCGACATAAACCCGAGAGGAGAAAGCCTACTCAATTTCGTTATGAACACTGACTTGCAAATCCTTAATAAAGGAACGGAACCAACCTTCCTGGACTCTAGAAGACAGGAAGTGATAGACATCACCTTATGCACAAGGGGCATGGTGGATCTGGTGGCGGGATGGAGGGTCTCAAATGAACCTTCAGGATCCGACCACAGGCAGATCCGTTTTGACCTTGTGCAAGTACAAAAGGAAGACAAGTGGGGGAGAAACTCCAGGAAAACAGATTGGGAGGGCTTTAGGGCCGACCTAGCAAGTCGGCTTAAAAATGCTCCGACCAGATTTCACACGAAGGAGGACCTGGAATTGGCGTCGGACTTTATGAATGATGCCATCAGGGAATCCTTCGAGATGAATTGTCCATTGGAGCTGAAGAACGCCTCAACCAAAATTTCATGGTGGAACAAAGAGCTATCAAAGCTCAGGGCTGAGGGGAGAAGGCTTTTTAATAGGGCTAAAAATGTGGACACGCCGGTAGCCTGGGAAAAGTACAGGGACTCCCAGCGTGTCTATAAAAAAGCGATAGTTAGCGCTAAGAAAACAGGGTGGAGGAATTTCTGCGCAAGTATCGAGAGTGCTCCAGAAGCATCCAGACTGTGCAGAATCTTCTGCAAAGAGAGCAACCCACAGTGGAGCTGTCTCAAGCTACCTAGTGGGGAGTTCACTGAATCAACCGGAGAAACTCTGAATCATCTCATGGAAGTCCACTTCCCGGGATTTCAGAAGATCTCTTCGGAAATAGGAAGCCAAGGACAGCCTAGGGCTATATACAAGCCCAGGGCATGGGACTTGGCGGCAAAGGTGGTTTTCCCACAGGCAGTGGAGTGGGCCGTCGGTTCCTTCGAGCCGTATAAGGCTCCGGGACCGGACGGTATACACCCCATACTTCTCCAGGAGGGACTAGGAGTAATGATAGGCCCATTGACCAAAATCTTTAGGGCTAGCATTGCTCTAAGACATGTCCCCCAGAAATGGAGAGCCACCAAGGTGGTTTTCATTCCTAAGCCCGGTAGGAATGGACATATCAGGGCTAAGGACTACAGACCTATCAGCCTAACATCCTTTCTTCTGAAGACCCTAGAAAGACTGGTTGATAGGTTTCTTAAAGATGGACCTTTAAGGGACCATCCCCTAGCTAGTGCCCAGTATGCCTACAGGGAGGGCAGGTCTACTGAGACCGCTCTACACCACCTGACGGGCAAAATAGAGACACAGCTAGAGGCTAAAGGATACGCTATTGGGACCTTTTTGGATATCGAAGGGGCTTTTGATAGCACCTCGACCATAGCTATCAAAGAAGCATTGACCAGACATGGGGCCCCGGAACCGCTGGTGGACTGGATAGAGGACATGTTGGCGGGGAGGAACCTGATGGTCATGCATGACGACACTGTTATAAGTGGCAAACCAGGCAAAGGATGCCCACAGGGAGGGGTCTTATCCCCCCTACTTTGGTGCCTTGTCGTTAACGATCTCCTAATGGAGCTGCAAGAGAAGGGATTTCTGACCTGTGGCTATGCGGATGACATAGCTATAGTGATTACGGGATCCTTTCTAAACACACTGAGGGATCGAATGAACGATGCCCTGAAAACCGTCCAAAAGTGGTGTAAGGCCAAAGGTCTGACGGTAAATCCGTCAAAGACCAATATAATGATCTTCACCAGGAAATACAAACCGGAACCTATCGAGCCTTTTAAGCTCTGGGGAAAGGTAATTCCTTCTACGGATTCAGTTAAGCATTTGGGCCTGTTTCTAGACCCCAAACTTAGCTGGAAATTGCACCTTGCAGAAAGCAGGAAAAAATTCTACACGTGCATGTGGATGTGTAGAAGAGCCATGGGCAAGTCTTGGGGCATCAGCGCTGGGGTGGCCTTAGTGCTATACAGGGTGGTGCTATTACCGAGACTGCTCTATGCGGCTGTGATCTGGTGGCCCAGGACGAGGAAGGTGGAGGCAAAGAACCTCCTGCAAAGCCTACAGGGTAGTTACCTAAGGGCGGCAGTAGGGGCTATGAAAACCACACCCACAGAGGCGCTGGAGGTAGCACTCTGTGTACCTCCCCTGGACCTTGCAGTAGTTAATGCAGCCAGAAACGCAGCATATAGACTAAAGTGTCAGGGAGAATAGAGGAACACAGGCCTAGGGCACACGAGGCTCAGCCTCCTCCAGAAACAACCTTTCACTTTAAAACAGGACAGGACTCTAAAGAGATACCAGTTGGTAAAACATTTTAAAAAATGGATACCAACCAGAAAAGAATGGCTGGACCTGAAGAGAGCCAAGGACCCCAATGTGGACCTGTGGTTCACCGACGGATCAGGCATTGACAACCGCTTTGGAGCAGGAATTTATGGACCGAAGGATGACCATAGGGAGAGTATTCCTATGGGAAGCCACTTTACAGTCTTTACGGCTGAAATACTGGCTATCCTGAGGTGCACAGAACACCTTCTGGAAAATAACACAAAAGGAAGGAGAATAAACATCTGCTCGGACAGCAGAGCAGCTATACTAGCGTTAGCAAAGACAACTACCGAATCATTATTGGTTTGGGATTGCATGCTGGCGCTAGAGAAACTGAGTGGACCTAATAAGGTCACTTTGGTATGGGTGCCTGGGCATGAAGGAATACCCGGCAACGAAACCGCAGACACACTGGCCAAGAAGGGAGCAAATGAGGCACCATCTGGCCAAGTGGCAGGAATTCCTTTTGCAGTAGGCAAAAAGGACATCAGGTGCTGTCTGGATAGAGAGCACTTGGTCAGGTGGGAGGCAACCAAGACCTGCCGCCAGGCCAAGATCCTGATGAATAACATCAGGCCAAGTAGGGCTAAAAAACTACTGGCGCTGAATAAACAGAGACTGAGGGCGGCAGTGGGGCTGCTTACAGGCCACTCCACGCTACTCAGAGAACACCTATTCAATCTCGGACTCGAGGAACGGAAGGAGTGCCGTCTATGTGGGGACGAGAAAGAAGACAGCGTGCATATATTGTGTCATTGTCCGGCACTTGTATGCAAGAGATACAAAACCTGGGGACGAATGTACCTAAGTCCCCAGGATTTAGAAAGAGCTAGGGTGACAGATCTAGTAAACCTGGTACAAGGTTCTAGACTGGCTCCAAGCACCTAGCTAACAAAAGAGTGGGGAGACACAATGGATCATAACGATCTAGGTGTCGTCAGGGACTTTAATAGAACCACCAACTACTTTGCTACTACTACTACTACTAACATGAGACACCCTGGATATACATAAATACATATACATATATCTTAAATTGAATGTAAAGTTAGTGCCAGAGGCGTCAATCGTGAGCTGTTTTTTTTTTTTTATTAAATACCAGAGGCGTTCATCGTGTGCTGGTTAATAAAATGCCACAGGCGTCAATCGTGGACTGGCTACTTTTAATTAAATACCAGAGGCGTTCATCGTGTGTTGGTTAATAAAATGCCACAGGCGTCAATCGTGGACTGGCTACTTTTAATTAAATACCAGAGGCGTTCATCGTGTGTTGGTTAATAAAATGCTACAGGCGTCAATCGTGGGCTGGCTACTTTTAATGAAATACTAGAGGCGTTCATCGTGTGCTGGTTAATAAAATGTCACACGCGTCAATCGTAGGCTGGCTACTTTTAATTAAATACCAGAGGCGTTTATCGTGTTCTGGTTAATAAAATGCCAGAGGCGTCAATCGTGGGCTGGGTAGTTGTAATTAATACCAGAGGCGTTAATCGTGTGCTGGTTACTTTAATGTCAGAGGCGTTAATCGTGGGCTGGCTACTGTTATTGAAATGTCAAAAACGTCTATTGCGACGTGAACTGACTGTTTATAAATGCCAGTATATTTTTATTAAAGCATTAGTATAATAACGTATATAATTTGTAATATAAATAAAATTAAGAAAGGACTGCTCTAACTTTTTAGTAAACATGTTTACGTATTATCTTAAATTTAAAAATAAATGAAAAATTTAACGCGTAATTGCACTAGTACTGAACTTGATGTTTATTTATATTTTTCTTTGCAGGCGACAGCAATTGGAATTGGTCAAACAGCAATCGAAGGAAGAAGTGTTTTCTACTGGTGATGAATCCATCGCTTGTCCCGAGACAGTGCAATCACTGTCCGACGCGATGGATTCGGAGAACAGTACTCAAGAAGTACAGAGTTTGAGGCCAATAAAAGGTACGTACAAAAATGTAGACAAATGCGAAGATAACAATAATCGTGTTATCGAAAAAGGCCCTATGGATACGAATCGTATCCAAGAAAGCATGCTTGAAGGCCGTCGCATTGAAACATTTTATGGTTCTACTGTCGATGAATCTGTCGATAGTTCAAAATCAGTGGTTACTCCCGGTACGATGGATGTCGAGATTTGTACCCAACAAACGTGCCTGGCTGTAACGCCAAAATGCAAAGATACGTACGATAATGTCCAATATCGCGAAAATGACGATATTGAACCTGACATTCTTGTTGAGGGTGCGAAGGAATCTACCTATGTCCGGAAATCAGTGGAATTACTGGTTACTCCCGGTACGATGGATGTGGAGCTTCGTACCCAACAAACGTGCCCGGCTGTAACGCCGGAATGCACAGATTATCCAGTATTGGACATCACCTGACGATGACGATATTGAGAATCATAATCTTGTTATCGAGAAAGGCGGTACGGAGGAAGGTCTCGAAGAACATAAGCTTGAGGGCCGTCGCATTGTCGACTTTAATTTTGTGTTGAATGAGCTTCACAGAACATTCGATGACCATGCGCCTCTTATGAATTGCCAATTTAAATATTGGAAACTCGTCGCTTCTCGTCGCGTTGGTCTATTGACGCAGTTTTATTACAAATGCCAATTTTGCAATCATACGGCCAAGTTCTGGTCAGAACCGAAAAAACCAGATGTATTAGATATTAATACAGCTGCTGTAGGTGGAACTATCACAACCGGAATTGGTTATGCCCAGTTGAAAGAGCAACATGCAGCTATGAATATTCCTTGTATGTCGGAGGTGACGTACATCAAATATCGTGAACAGTTAGTCGAAGAATTTGCAAAAACAGCCATGGAAAATATGAAAATGGCTGGCGAGGTTGAAAAACAACGCCCTAGAAAGAAACAAAACTAAAAATGGTATTCCTTATATAACTGTCATAGCGGATGGCAGTTGGATGAAGAGGTCGTACGGTAAAGCCTACGATTCACTGTCCGGTGTAGGTGTCATAATCGGTTATTGCACACAAAAAGTTCTCTTTGTAGGCATTCGCAATAAATGTTGCGCAATATGCGATATGGCGGAACGACAAGGTCGCGAATCAAAGACGCACACATGTTACAAAAATTTTGATCGAAACGCAAGCTCCACAAGCATGGAGAGCGATGCCATTGTAGAAGGTTTCAAAAATAGCCTTGAAAAAATATTCCTAGCCATATATTTGGTGAACACAAACGATGTAAGGAACGCGGTCAAAACTGCGAAAATGACCCCGAACAAAATAAAAATTATGTACCAAATCTGAAACTGCATGGTCTGTATCAAAAAGTAGAAAGTGCTATTAACTATCTAAGCGCTTACTCCGACAGCTTGCTGTTAAATTTAACCAATAATCCTGCAGAATTGTTTAATTCGATAATCTGCAAAGAAATTGGTGGAAAGCGCATTTATTTTGGCAAACGAGGTTCTTACAATGCAAGAGTTTCGGGAGCAGTTACGCAACATAATACGCGCAGAGGCCTTACAAAAATGTATGAAGGCATGTGTAAAACTGTTCCGCCTATTGTCGAGAAACTGGAAGAGCAACGGCAAATAAAAGTTGCGAGAACAAGAGAATCTCGAAAAATCGATGGAAAACGAAAGAAATTCAAACGAGAATCAGGTACAGATCATTATTACGGCCCGCAATCGCAAGAGCCAGATCTTTCACCTGAGATATTTGAAAAACGTCGACAAGACCAGAGAGATTGATTGATTGATTGATTTGTTTTTATGCCCAAGCATAGGTTAAAGGGCAAAGGTACAATAATAGCAAAGTATACAATATAATATAAAATAGTAGCAAAAGATAAATAATAGCAAAATATACAGCAATGTTAAGAAATAGAAAGAGCTAAGTAGCAGAAAATATCCTGATATGTAGCTTAAGAACTAATAGTTAACGTAGTGTATACAGTATTTAAATTGGATTAAGTTAAAGTAGGCAATATTGATATAAAGCGACTACAGATTAATGTAACATACAGCTAAGTTACATACATATTGCATTCTAATGTAATACTTACAATTAATATTAAAAAATTTCGTTGAAAAGTGTAAATTATCTGAAATACTGCTGACGTATTATAAATCAACGGAATTCAGTTGTTGTGCTCTCTCAAACAAAAGAACGAGTATAACCACGTAAATTAGACGAATGTAGAACTTATTTAAGCCTAAAACGATTATAAAGTTAAATATAAAGTAAAAAAGCTTATAAATCATTAAATATTTCATAGTGGTGAAAAAGAGAGGCTCGCATGTGCATATGTAGAACTTTCATTAAACCTAAAGCGATTGTCACGTTAAACGTAAAGTGAAAAAGCATGTAAATCCTATTACATATAGTGGTGAATAAGAGAGGCATGCATGTGCCGTCACAAATGTCAGAGTCAACAAGATCGTCGGAAATATATAAGTGAAGCCAGGTCATAGAAGCAGAAGGAACACAGCCAGCATCAGCCGAGGGTCATTGAAGCCCTGCTAAATCAGCCTCAGAAGTAATCAATATGGGAGGCTGACCATGTGCCTTGCGGACAAAAATCATTCCGTTCGTACACCACACATGTTTGAAAGATAACTGCCTGGCCTTTACTCGAGTCCGGCGCAACAATTTGTAAATATCCGTAGGAAGCAGTTCGTTTATATAAATTTGGCCGGGGAGATCTTTAGAGAAAACATCAAGGACAGTCAGTCGACGTTTACGGCGCATAGCAGAATATAGTCTGAGAATATAGTCTCGAATCTGTTGCGACTTAAGTACAACAATTATAGATCGCTGTCTGTCAGCAGTGACAGCACGATCAGAGGCAGAAACAGTGCTAGGCGCCACACCACGCATCGCAGACATCGCAGACGCATCGCTCACCCCCACGTCACGAGTCTCGAGAACGTCGGAAGTTAGCTGAGATACACCAAGCGCGCGAAAAACACTGGCGACAAGCCCTTCGGACGTGTCGGTAAGAAAACATGGAACGCCGGTGATTATTATTTCCGAAGTTCGCGAGACCCGCGACGTAGCCGACGACTCACAATCACTATGTTGAGAGTTAATAACGCGCCGCGAGCTTCCAACGAAGCAATCCTCTCGCCGAGATTAGATACAACCTCCTGCATTTGGTCCAATTTTCGCGCAAAATTAGCGTTGACAGACTCCTGATGCTTGATGAAGTCAGAAATCCTCTTGTCAGACCCGTCGAACCTGGCTGTAATCCTCTTGTTATACTCATCAAGCCTGGCAGTGAATCTCTTTTCAGATTCGTCGAGTCTGGATAAAATCAGCTGAAGAAGTGTGTAGGTTGACTGCGACTGCGCACAGGAAGGAGCAGCAACCCTCACGCCCACAGTGGTGGCACTCACGGTAGAAGCCATGTCAGTAGCAGAGAGCAGAACCAGAAAGCAGCGGCCCCGTAGGTAACTGTTGGTGGTTTGTCACGAAGCGCAAGAGGAGAGAAAAGCAGGAGCATGCGCAGCAAAGGTCCACAGCAATCCAGAGATAAGGCGAAAGTGAGGTTAAAGTTAGAAATAACTTTACACGAAGATATCCGGCACAGCGATTGCAAGGACAGAATGATGAAATATGTTACGTGAAAAGCAACGAAAAACTTGCCCAAACCTGCAACAAAACAGCCCGAAGGCAGTTTACGGCAGCGACAAAACTCAAAGAAAGCCGGAGCGAAGAAACACGGCAACATGCGGTACTCACGAGAGAGAGGGAGAGAGAGAGAGAGGAGAGAGAGAGAGAGAGAGATTGATTGATTGATTTTTATTATGCCATAGTCAAGACTTTAGGCAAATAGTGAATAATACAAAGATATACAAGAAATAAGCAAGAGCGAAGTACAAAAGACAGAAATTGGAATATGTTTAAACTAAAAAGATACAAGACGCAGTGTGATAAAAGCAATAAAGCAGAAAGCAAAAGTGGAAACAATGAAGAAAATAATGACAATAAAGCAAAAGATAATAATATTTCCTCCTTAGCCAATGCTTCACGACTTATTATAAAACAAAATAATTCGAGTGAAACACGTTTGAATATACATAACTAATATGATAATATTGCGTCATATAACCAAAATTTCGTTGAAAAAAATGTAAATTATCTGAAATACTGCTGAAGAATTATAAATCAACGAAATTCAGCTATTGTGCTCTCTCAAACAAAAGAACAAGTATAACCACGTAAACTAGACCAATGTAGAACTTACTTAAGCATAAAACGATTATAATGTTGAACACAAAGTGAAAAAGCTTATAAATCATTAAATATTTCATCGTGGTGAAAAAGAGAGGCTCGCATGTGCATATGTAGAACTTTCATTAAACCAAAAGCGATTGTCACATTAAACGTAAAGTGAAAAAGCATGTAAATCATATTACATATAGTGGTGAATAAGAGAGGCATGCATGTGCCGTCACAAATGTCAGAGTCAGCAAGATCGTCGGAAATATATAAGTGAAGCCAGGTCATGGAAGCAGAAGGAACACAGCCAGCATCAGCAGAGGGTCATTGAAGCCCTGCTAAATCAGCCTCAGAAGTAATCAATATGGGAGGCTGACCATGTGCCTTACGGACAAAAATCATTCCGTTCGTACACCATACATGTTTGAAAGATATCTGCCTGGCCTTTACTCGAGTCCGGCGCAACAATTTGTAAATATCCGTAGGAAGCAGTTCATTTATATAAATTTGGCCGGGGAGATCTTTAGAGAAAACATCAAGGACAGTCAGTCGACGTTTACGGCGCTTAGCAGAATATAGTCTGAGAATATAGTCGCAAATCTGTTGCGACTTAAGTACAACAATTATAGATCGCTGTCTGACAGCAGTGACAGCACGATCAGAGGCAGAAACAGTGCTAGGCGCCACACCACGCATCGCAGACATCGCAGACACGTCACTACCCCCCACGTCACGAGTCTCGAGAACATCGGAAGCAAGCTGCGGTGTACCCAGCGTATGAAGAACACTAGAGACAAGTTGTTCTGATGTGTCGGTGAGAGAACCTGGTATCCCGGAAATAATAACATCCGATGTTCGCAACACTCGAGACGCGGAAGGCTGCGGAACAAAATGAGGACCACTCAGATTACTCTTTAAATCGCGCACTTCGTTCGCGAGAGCAGCACACTGCTGCTCTAGTTCAGCGATACGCTGACAGAACGATCGACACTTTTAGCGATAATGTTCAACTGACTCAGTTTGTCATTCAGTACAGCGTTGGTGCGCCGTTGGTCCTCAACAAATGCGGAGAATCGCGCATCGGACAACTTCATCTGTTCGATCAGCTGACGCAAAAGCACATTTGTTGTGTCATTGGTCCTTAATTGTGGCATGATTGATGAGGTGACTGCAGCGAGGAGTAGAACCAAAATGCAGAGCAGCAGTTCAGAGGGTAAGTTGGAGGTATGTATCAAAGTCCACAGATGTCACCACATGAACAAATCGGATGGTAATACATGCGCAATCCCAAGATCAGGCAAAAGTGAGGTTAGAATGGGAAGTGAAATTGTACTCCAAGATATCCAGCACAGCAGTTGCAAGGAAAGAAAGATGAAATATCTATCTTAACAAGCAACGAAAAACCTGCTTAAACCTGTAACAAAACGGCCCGAAGGCAGTTTACGGCAGAGATGGTGTTCGCCGAAAGCCAGAGCAAGAAAACACAGAAACATGCGGTACTCACCAGAAGAGAGAGAGAGAGAGAGAGAGAGAGAGATTGATTGATTGATTTGTTTATTATGCCCGAGCATAGGCTAAAGGGCAAAGATACAATAATAGCAAAGTATACAATATAATATAAAATAGTAGCAAAAGATAAATAATAGCAAAATATACAGCAAAGTTAAGAAATAGAAAGAGCTAAGTAGCAGAAAATATCATGATATGTAGCTTAAGAACAATAGTTAACGTAGTATATACAGTATTTAAATTGGATTAAGTTAAAGTAGGCAATATTGATATAAAGCGACTACAGATTAATGTAACATACAGCTAAGTTACATACATATTGCATTCCAAAGTAATACTAACAACTAATATTAAAAAATTTCGTTGAAAAGTGTAAATTATCCGAAATACTGCTGGCGAATTATAAATCAACGGAATTCAGTTGTTGTGCTCTTTCAAATAAAAGAACGAGTATAACCACGTAAATTAGACGAATGTAGAACTTACTTAAGCCTAAAACGATTATAAAGTTAAACATAAAGTGAAAAAGCTTATAAATCATTAAATATTTCATAGTGGTGAAAAAGAAAGGCTCGCATGTGCATATGTAGAACTTTCATTAAACCAAAAGCAATTGTCACGTTAAACGTAAAGTGAGAAAGCATGTAAATCATATTACATATAGTGGTGAATAAGAGAGGCATGCATGTGCCGTCACAAATGTCAGAGTCAGCAAGATCATCGGAAATATATAAGTGAAGCCAGGTCATGGAAGCAGAAGGAACACAGCCAGCATCAGCCGAGGGTCATTGGAGCCCTGCTAAATCAGCCTCAGAAGCAATCAATATGGGAGGCTGACCATGCACCCTCCGGACAAAAATCATTCCGTTCGTGCACCATACATGCTTGAAAGATAACTGCCTGGCCTTAACTCGAGTCCGGTGCAACAATTTGTAAATATCCGCAGGAAGCAGTTCATTTATATAAATTTGGCCAGGGAGATCTTTAGAGAAAACATCGAGGACAGTTAGTCGACGTTTACGGCGCATAGCACTGAGAATATGGTCCCGAATCTGTTGAGACTTAAGTACTACAATAATAGATCGCTGTCTGACAGCAGTGACAGCACGATCGGAGGCAGAAACAGTGCTATGCGCCGCACCACGCATCGCAGACATCGCAGACACGCCGCTACCCCCCACGTCACGAGTCTCGAGAACGTCAGAAACAAGCTGCGGTGTACCCAGCGCACGAAAAACACTAGAGACGAGCTGTACCGATGTGTCAGTCAGAGAACCCGGTATCCCGAAAATAATGTCCGACGTTCGCAAGATTCGAGACGCGGAAGGCTGCGGAACAAGATGAGGACCACTCAGATCACTCTTTAAATCGCACTTTAGTTCGCTCTTTAATTCACTTTTTAATTCGCTTTTTAATTCGCTCTTTAAACGGCGCACTTCATTCGTAAGAGCAGCACACTGCTGCTCCAACTCAGCAATACGCTGACTGTTGCGGTCGACACTTTTCACTATGCTGTTTAGCTGGTTAAGCTTATCGCTAAGTCCACTGTTCGTGCGCCGCTGGTCCTCGACAAAAGCGGAGAAACGCGCTTCGGATGACTTCATCTGCTCAACAAATGCGGAGAATCGCGCTTCGGATGACTTCATCTGCTCAACCAGTTGACGTAAAAGCGCATTTGTTGTGTCATCACTCCTTAGTTGTGGCATGATTGATGAGGTGACTACAGCGAGGAGTAGAAGCAAAATGCAGAGCGGCAGTTCAGAGGGTAACAGTTGATGGTGTGTATCAAAGCCTACAGATGTCGCCACATGAACAAATCAGGTGGTAATTCATGCGCAATCCCAAGATCAGGCGAAAGTGAGGTTAGAATGGGAAGTGAAATTGTACTCCAAGATATCCAGCACAGCAGTTACAAGGAAAGAAAGATGAAATATCTATTTTAACAAGCAACGAAAAACCTGCTTAAACCTGTAACAAAACGGCCCGAAGGCAGTTTACGGCAAGGATGGAGTTCGCCGAGAGCCAGAGCAAGGAAACACAGCAACATGCGGTACTCACCGAGAGAGAGAGAGAGAGAGAGAGAGAGAGAGAGAGAGAGATTGATTGATTGATTGATTTATTGAGCTTTATTAGCCTTCTCGGCTATTATTTACATCAAATATCTTTACAATTCTTCTACATGAGGTACAATACATTCTTTTAACATACGCTTAAATTGATCTAATTTTTCACATTGCTTTAATTCAGTCGGTAAGGCGTTGTACATATTTAAGCCTTCATAGAACAAACTTTTTTGTCCGCTTTTCGTTCTACGAAAATGTATTGCAATACTCCCGGTCTGTCTCGTTTGCCTTCCACTCACATCTCCTACTATTTCTATTTTACTACTTAAGTGTTTTGGCAACAAACCTTTTACTATCTTAAAAATAAAAATGCTCACATTGTACCTTAGCCTCTGTCTTACATTCATAAACCTAAGAGTTTGCAGCATTTATTCTACTTTAGTATATCGAGAACAATGTAAGATGACTCTCATGGCTCGGTTTTGAGCCACTTGCAGTCGATTCAGCTGCGTTTCACCCATGCCTACAAACAACGTAGCACAATACTCAAAATGAGGTGCTATGATTGACTTATACACAGTACATCTAGTGTACACCGATATATCATTCCCTATTCTATTCAAAAAGCTTACTTTTTTCCCGATTTTCTTTAACTTATAATCACAGTGATCCTCCCAACGGAGTCTACTATCAATTATAACACCTAAATATTTTGTATTCTCCACACGCTCTATAACAGTTCCATCCAAGCATTTCACTATTATGTTTGATTTCAATTCCTTTCTTATACTTCTAACTATCATATATTTGGTCTTATCTGCATTCAATTTCAACATATTTACATTCATCCATTCTTCAACTATACCGAACACCATATTCAATTTAATTTCTAATTCTTCACAGCTCTCTCCTGTTACACTCACGGTCGTGTCATCTGCAAATAACTTAAATCTACTTCCCTTAGGACAGATTTTAACTATATCATTTATATACAGAATAAACAATAGAGGTCCCAATACAGATCCCTGAGGCACGCCATATACAGTATCAATTAATTCAGAATATATATCATTGAATCTAACTTGCTGCTTTCTATTGCTTAAATACGATTTTATCCATTCCAATACAACTCCTCTTATTCCATACTGATATAATTTTTCCAATAATCTTTTTCTATCTACTGTCTCGAACGCTCTTTTAAGATCCAGGAATATCACTTTTACCATTTTTTTCTCCTCAACTAACCGCTTCCAGTCCTCGATAATACTTTGAATTGCCGTCTCACACGACTGTTGTTTTCTAAATCACGATTGATGTTCAGTTATTATTTCATTATCTTCTATAAAGTCCAACTGTTTTTTAACAACTAATTCCAACACTTTTTCATACATCGGTAACATATTAATTGGTCTATATTCGCTCGCTTTTTTTGGCTTATTTACCTTTGGTATCGGTATTATCGTGGATGTTTTCCACCCCTCTGGACATTTACCTGTACTAAGCGAATCATTTATCACCCCTACAAATTCGTCTTTTATCTCGTGTATCACCATTTTTAGTATATTACTAGTTATTCCTTCCTCTGTTCCGCTCTTTTGTGGTAGTGTCCTAACAATTTGTATTAAATCGTTTGCATCGATTGGCTCAAAATTTTCCATGATATCCTT